>JAODAL010050426.1:0-27413 GCA_025379985.1 Phyllomedusa bahiana
GGGGAGCAGTGAAGGAGGGTGGGCCGGGGGGTTAGGAGGAGATGTCCTCTGCAACAAGAAGCAGGAGAATGAAAGAGACAGCAGATGGTTTCAGTGATGAATACAAGTGGCGTTTGTGCAGTAATATGTGAGCTGGAGGTTTGGGGTGGTTGAAGAGGGAAAATAGCGTGTGGGATGAGTACATAGGTGAGGGAAGGAGAGAGGACCCTATGGGGACGAAGGGCTGGTTCACACAGAGTTTACACTCCGTGTTACAAGCGCTTTTAGGATCCGTCTTGGGGTCCGCTCTGTCGGTCCCCAAGACGGATCTAAACAATTAGCAGTGAGATTATCACTGCTCGCTATGCCGAACACACCGCGGCGTTCATACGAGAGATCGCTGCTGCGTGTTTCAAAAGCGCCGCTCGGCTCCGCCTTGAAAAGAATTGCATTGATATCGATGCTGATCTCAATGCTGAGCTATATGTGAGTGTCCTACAAGATGAGTTACTTCATACACTTGAGTACTATGGGTATGAAAAGGACAAAAAGTTGGCACTCACCACTTCTTTAGGCATTCAGATACACCTGTATCCTCCGGCAAATGATTCTGCAGCTAGCCTTCAGTCAACGCCCGGTAGGCTTGACTCCCGGCAGGAGTCCATATACACAAACAAAGTACTGCAGGAACCAGCGGACTTCGTGCAAACATATGCTGCGTTTTATTTTGTCATATGCACAGGGGGTACACAAACACTCCGACGCGTTTCGGGCTGCAACTAAGTACAACATTATACAAACAAGATTCTCCATATAAAGGGAAAGAAGTAGGAGGTACAATTACCTCATCTACTTACGTCATTTCACCCCTTTAAAATATTTTAAAACATGATCAAAGAACCAAACCTTGTGGTTATACATTATCTCTCATTGTAGTAGTGAATAGGAAGCAGAAATTCTCCTCAATATATATAAGCAAGATTATTTAGTTCATACCTTGGGGTGTCCTAGTCTCCATTGTGTGAATCCATTGAGCTTCTCTAAGGCGCTGGTACCTGCAGTACTTTGTTTATGAAAAGGACAACATATTGTACCAGCAGGACAACCACCCAATACATCGAGATTTGTGAACAACTGGTTAAAAAAAAAAAAGTGAAGTTGCTGGATTGGCCCTCACAGTCTCCAACCCATTCAGACACTTTGGGAAGAGTTTAAAAAAAGAGCTGTATTCGTACTTAAGTGAATGGACAAGTATGCACCATTGAGGACATGTAGAAGAGACCCCAAATCAAATTTTGTTCGAGGCATGCTTGAATCTGATTGAGAACATGCCAAGAAGATTTGGCTGTGTGAGTAGATTTACAAAATACTAACAAAAATAATCAGACTTTTAAGGGATGTATCGCTTCTTCTTGCTGTTCTCCTTGAAGCCTGATGCTCTCACTTCCTGAAATCCAGTGCGTTTCTCCCTCGCACAGCTGGGGTAGTTCTTAACGAAGAGGGATGACATCATCCCCCCTACATCTGGTTTCATGCTGATCCAGTGTGTCCACCCATCCACATGTACGTCCCTCCCTAATGCATGCTTATTTTTGTAAGAGCTTGTTTAAATACCACAGTCTTGCATTCATTCGAAACAGTCTTGCTAAGAACAGCACTGATCTCTCACACCCGCTTGGAGGTTGCGACAGTGAATCCATCTAGAGCACAGATCCATCTCCCTTCATGTTACATAGGCACCAACGCACAATTTTGCTTGTTTTTTCTGATTGTAGCAGTAGCTGCAGTATCAATGCGGAGCAGTTTAGCTGTATAGATGAAATTTTTGTCGAACGGCCCCTTACGATGCAGAGCATTAAAGGCACGTGGCAACAATTTAGCTGTTTTTCTGATTAAAAGACAGCTGCAGTGTAAATGAGAGGCAGCTAGCTGTATTGCGTAGTCAAGCCCTAGTTCCTGAGTGAGAGGTGAGCAGGAATGCAAGCTCTGTGAATACGGCCATCCAGGACAGAACAGAATTAAATTATTAAGAGCCCTCAAATTAATGAAATGCAGGAGTAGGGATCCGACCATCACTGGAGAAGTTTGTTTACAGAAAACGAAGATAAGAATACTGTGAAAACAAGACAACGCTTTGCTAATGACATCCAATAGCAAAGTATTGTTTATTTTCACTGTCCCCTTATTCTGAAGACCATTTAATGAAATGATACAACCCCCTTTAAACTTATGTCAAAATTTGAAATTTAAGAGCAAAACATTAAGGCTATGTCTATATAACACAGGATTTTGCGTGGATTTTCAGCAGATTCAGTATTTTGTATCCGGTGAAAATCCGACAGTACCCTGTGCTGCATAGACCACAGTGAAAAAGCCGTGCTGTAGTCTATACAGCACAGGTTTTTTTTACTGATGCTTTAAAAAACCGGCGGTACATGCAACATGTTGTATATTTTGTCGGATTTCCCATCTGCCCTGTATATTGAATATATCAACAAGAGCAACCATATATTGCCTGGACCTCAACCCCAATACACTATTATTACGAAAAACAATACCAGAAATATTCAATAAAAGATTGTAAAAATCCATATCTCTATTCCCAACAGGCCCCGGACTGCCCATATGGCAAACCGGCATCATTCCTAGGCGGGCCGCTGGGGTCCGGGGGCCCGCAGGCCGGCTCGGATTCGCGCCGCCGAGGAGGACGGTCGTCCCCCCCCCCCCCCCCCTGCGGCTCCGAGAGCCGGCACACCGTCGTGGCGCGCTACAAGTGGCCACAATGGTCACAACATCGACCGAAACCCCTGTAGCAGGGGGCCGATAGGCCCCCACTTTGCCAGACGGCTGCACCGCCGGGGTACACCGACCCAGCCATGCACCATCACGGCTGCCGCCGTGCACCGCGGCATTTAGCAGCAGCCTAAGGCTGAACACTGGGACTTCGATCCCATCTGATTCAGCTCCCAGGAGCCGCGGGGCAGACCTCGCATGTGATGACGTCCTCGCGCCCCGCTGGTCCTAACCGCGGCCCTGCAGATATGCTGCCGGCGTCCTCCGGGAAAGACAGAAGAGGAAGAAGCCGAGACCTCAGGTTAAGTACTGGTTTTATATTTGTTTATTTAAAAAACTGGTCTAGCTATATACATAGCCCCTGTCTGCCTATTAACAAGCCCCTTCTAGCTAAATACAATCCCACAGTCTAGCTATATACCAGCCCCAGTCTAGCTATATACAGCCCCTGTCTAGCTATATACCAGCCCTGTCTGCCATATACCAGCCCCTCCGTCTGCCTATGATACCACCCCGTCTGCCTATAAACCCAGCCCCTGTCCAGCCATATATACAAGCCCCTTCTAGCTACTGTATATACAAGCCCTGTCTACTACTGAATATACAAGCCCCTGTCTAGCAAAAAAACAACCTGTCTGCCTATATACAAGCCCCTGTCTGCCTATATACCAGCCCCTGTCTAGCTATATACCAGCCCCTTTCTACAAAATACCAGCGCACCCTGTTTAGCTATATACCATACATGCCAACTATCCCATTTTGGCGGGGGGGTCCCGCTATTTGGGTCCCCCCTGGCAAGTTTGGCATCTCCGCCTGCCAGCAAAAGTAGCGTGGGCTCTTTAAAAATGCCGCGGCGACAGATGTACGATATGGCGCTACTCTGGCGCCGCAGGCCCGCCTGTATGCACAAGCGTGGATGAAGCGGTCGCAGCGCCCGCTTCATCACCCGCCCGGAGTCTCGCTGTGCAGGGAGGAGGCAGGAGGATCGCTTCCTCCTCCCTCCTCCCCCTGTATGTACACGCCGGTGCGCGCATACATACAGGTCAGCATCGCAGGAGAAGTTGACCGCGGCTGCACTCACTTCCCCCTGCGTCGTCTGAGGAGATCGGCCGGAGCTGCAGGAGCCTGGTAAGGTTGAGTGAACTTTTATTATTTTTATTTTTATTGCTTATATGGGGAATCTACCTGGCTTACAGAGGGGGGCTCTACCTGGCTTACAGATGGAGGGCTCTACCTGGCTTATTACAGAGGGGGCTCTCACCTGCTTACAGAGGGGGCTCTACCTGTCTTACAGAACGGGCATCTACCTGGCTTACAGAGGGGGGCATCTACCTGGCTTACAGAGGGGGCTCTACACCTTGCTTACAGAGGGGGGCAACTACCTGGGTTACAGAGGGGGGCTCTACCTGGCTTACAGAGGGGGCAACTCCTGGCTTACAGAGGGGGGCAACAATCTGGCATACAGAGGGGGGCACTACACCTGGCTTACAGAGGGGGCAACTACCTGGCTTACAGAGGGGGCAACACCTGGCTTACAGAGGGGGCAACTAACTGGCTTACAGAGGGGGGCAAATACCTGGCGTACAGAGGAGGACAAATACCTGGCTATCCAAAGGGGCAACTACCTGGCTACCTAAAGGGGTGCAACTACCTGGCTTCTAAAGGGGGCATCTACACTGGCTAGCAAAGGTGGCATCTACTCGGCTACATGGGGGCATGCTACCTGCCTGTAAGGGGCCACTACCTGGATATGGGGGGCTACAGACCTGGCTATAAGGGCATCTACCTGGCTTCATCCTAAGCCATTATGCAGTTAGGCGGAGTGGGTGGGCTTTTTTGAATGGCGTGGCACATTAAAACGATGGCGTGTCGATCTCCTGCTTTCCATTTTTTTTTTTTCCAGAAGTTGGCAACAATGCCTATATACCAGCCCCTGGTCTAGCTATATACCAGCCCCTGTCTGCCTATATACCAGCCCCTTCTACTATATACAAGCCCCTGTCCTAGCAAGATACAAGCCCCTGTCTAGCTATATACAAGCCTCTGTCTAGCTAAATAGAAGCACCCTTCCTGCTAAAAAGCCAGCCAGCTCCATTAACTGCCTATATACCACACCTGTCTGCCCTATATACCACCCCCTGTCTGCCTATATATCCCCGCCCCTGTCTGCCTATATACCAGCCCCCTGTCTGGCTATATACCAAGCCCCTGTACTGGCTATATACAAGCCCCTGTCTGCTATATATACAAGCTCCCTGTCTGGCTATATACCAAGCCCCCAGTCTAGCTATATAATACCAGCCCCTGTCTAGCTATAAACCCTGCCCTCTGTCTAGCTATATTCCACTCTGTCTAGCTATAAACCAGCATTCTGTGTCCTAGCTATATACCAGCCCTGTCTAGCTATACTGCCAGCCCTGTCTTAGGTTCTATAATACTGGCCCCGTCTGCCTATATACCAGCCCCATCTGCCTATATACCACCCCATCTGCTGCTCCTATATACCAGCCCCATCTGCCTATAAACCAGCCCCGATCTGCCTATATACTGCCCCGTCTGCCTAAATACTCGCCCGTCTGCCAATATGCTGCCTCCGTCTGCCTATATTGCTGCCCCGTCTGCCTATTTACCAGTCCTGTCCTTACATATATACCATCCTGTCTACCTATATACCAGCCCTGTCTACCTATATACCCAGCCCTGTCTACCTATATACCTATCCCTGTCCTGCCTATATACCTCCCTGTCTGCCTATATCCCTGCCCTGTCTACCTATATACCCTCCCTGTCTACCATATACCTTGCCCTACTGCCTATACCCATCCTCATACCTATATAGTGGCCCTGTCGATATTCCTACCCTGCTGCTACATACTGTCCTGCCCTGGCTACAAACTGGCCCTGCCTGCTTACATACTGGCCTCTGCCTGCCTACACACTGGCCCCTAGCTGGCTATTACTGCCCCTGGCCCTACCTGGCTTAATACTTACTGCCCTACAAGCTAATTACTGGCCCTACCTGAACTGATATTCGGGGCAGCCCAAGCAACCTGGCAATAACCGGGGTCAGCCGTCCCAGCAACCTGTTAGTTTACAGGGGCATCCCCAGCTACCATGGCTAGTTACATGGTAGCCCTGTCTACCTACCTAATGGTGGTCTAGTGATATTACGAATGCAACTTATTTCTGACATTTTATAATTCTAATTTTTAGGGTCTAGACAATACGCTGCTTTGGGAATTGATAGGAAATGCTGTAAAGAGAGGAGTCCTAAGATATATATGTGGTAAATTCTACAGGGACGAGTAGATGACCACTAGAAGAAGACACTGCATGCTGTACTCAAACGGAGAAAGAAATGGAAGTAACGACTCATGAGGGAAGACAATCTGAGAGGTTTGGGCCAGAAGGAGAAGAAAAGGAGAAGGCAACTCCCATCTGCGCTGACGTCTCCTGTGAGTCCCTTGCGGTCAGGGGTCGAATTTACTTCTGTGTTGAATCAGGAGCTGTATTCAATTGATAGTTTTGTGGAAAACCCTGAAAAAAAAACTATCAGGGGAGTATTGTGGGGTTGTAGGTGATGAATGTGCTTATGTATTGTCAAGTGTGGCTTGTCCCTGAATTGTAAAGCCAGTGCACACCTGACTCTGTGATAGGGGTTTCTCTGCACCACTGTTTCTTTCTTCTTTCTGAGTGTTATAGGGGCTTTCACTCGGCAGCGTGTATTATGGTGCATTTTTGATGCGGTTTTTTTTGTGTAGAAATGGTTTCAGCATTAAACTGCTCCTCCTTTCTGCACAAAACCACAACCAAAAAACACATAAAAAACGCATCAAAAAGGCTCCGTGTGAAAAGCCCTTTATAGTGAGTTTTATTTTGAATGTGCTAGGAGCAAAGAACATAGGGACAAATTGTATGAGGATATTAATATGTGGGCTGCTGGGCTAGTTGCCAGGGCTGATTTTTATTCCCAGTCCGGCCCTGATTACTAATCAATAAAAAAATCACATATAACAAAATATCGTAATTAAAAGACTAAAAATATAGCCAATGGGAAGTAACAGCACCGACCAAAATAATTGGTAATTTCAAAAGTCCATAATAAACATCTTGATTATATGAAGTACTATAAAGTCAAAACACCATTAACAATGTGCACAAATACAATCAGATCCAAAGGAAAACACATCCTATATAAATGCATGTAAGTACTGTATACACATAACAAATAACGCTATTACATAGTTATGAATTATCCCAGAAGGTGCTGGCTAAAAATGATCCCGACGCGCGTATCGCGTATCACTTCATCAGGGGAACATGTGTATACAGTACTTACATGCATTTATGGGAGGTTTTCTTTGGATCAAAAAAGGTATTTGCAATGTTAATGGTTTTGACTTAACTAGAAACTTTTTTTGTTCTTAATCCTTTACATATTTATGACTTGACTTGCAGTTTTGTATCTTTCACTTTAATTGAAATGAATAGCTTAAAGGCTATTCTGTCCTGTGGGGTTCAATACTTAAAAAAACAAGGGTGCACCAAGAAACAATAAACAACATGCCTGCCTATAAAGTGCTTTCTGCTTTATTCCAAAAAATGGTGGCTTTTTTTTTTAACCTTTGCAAATTAGTAATAAGAAATCAAAAGTCCCGGGCTGTTGAGGTTATTGGCACGTCCTTATCTCCAGGCCCCTCCTCACAGTAGAATTTTTTGGACAAGGGTTAACTTCTGAATAGGCATCTTTGATTACACGACGATCTCTACAAACTACTACAGGCGGCCATTTTGTTTAACACAATGACAAAAGATATACCTACAGCTTTACATGCTGATTATATAGTACGTGCCTAATATATATAAAATTATATATATATATATAATATAATAAATATATATAATATATATATTATAATACGGCAATATACTAACTAATACATTAAAATAGAGACACAAAGGATCACACATATATATAACCTTTGTTCCCATACACAACAGTCCCCCCTTGAGACTTTGGACTCATTTTAATCTTTCCCTATCTTCTTTTCCTATCCTATCCTAGTCCGTCCTTTTTGTGGAAATACCTCGCCCCGATAAGGACGGTCCCGCAGACCCTGGTACGTCCTAGATCACCCTAACACTATTATGGTCTAATTCTTTGATGAGATGTGCGGGGAACAGAGGGAGTAGTTTTTTTTCCCCCAAACTTTTGACATCAATTTGGCTCTCATGGAAAGGTTTTTTAAAAGTCCACATCAACATAGAAAGTCAGGGTTTTTTATAGCTTTAAGGCAGGGTCGGGCTGGGCCCCCCGGGGATTTGTTTAATCCCCCGGTTTTCCCCCCCCCCCCCCGCCCCCAGGGGGGCTTCCCCCCGGGGGCAGTGCCGGGCACTCCCCGGGGCCCGTTCCCCAGCATTTTCCGGGGGGGCCCCCCCCGAAAAGCCGGGCCCTCCTTTCCCAGCGCCCCGGAAAACCGAGCCCGGGAACCTGGAAAAAGGGCCTCGCGCTTTCCCGGGGGGCGCGGGGTCAGCAGAGCACAGCGCCACTAGGGTTGGGCTCCGGGTGATCTCCCTTTTAGCCTGCCGGTTTTCCCGGGCCCCCCTCCCCCCCCCATGCAGGGGGGCCCTTTGCTTCGAGGGGAAACGGAGCGGCAGGGAAACGACCAGGACCGGGGCCGGGTAAGTGATTTTTTTTTTTTTTTTTTTAATCTCCTAAAGGGTTTCCCGGCAAAAAGAGGGGGTCCTTGGAACAGAGGGGGCCCAAGGGGATAACAGAGGGGGGGCCCCGGGTAAGGAAGGGGGGTCCCTGGCTACAGAAAGGGGGGGGCCCTGGGTTTTCAGGGGGGGGGGGGGAGTCCCTGGGCCACAAGGGGGGGGGCCCCCGGCCCAAAAGAGGGGGGGGGAGTCCCTTTCAAAAGAGGGGGGGGGGGCCCCCCCGGCAAAAGAGGGGGGCCCCTGGGGACAGAAAGGGGGGGCCCCGGGTAAGGGGAAAAGGGGGGCCCCTGACTACCAAAAGGGGGCCCCGGCTAAGAAAAGGGGGGGCCCCCGGGTACAAAGGGAACCCTGGCAATGAAAAGGGGGGGCCCTGACTACAAAAGGGGGGGGCCCCGGGTAATGAAAGGGGGGGCCCCGACCCACCCAGAGTGGGGCCCTGACTAAACCCAAATACAAAAAGGGGGCCCCGACTATCCCCCCACAGTAGCAAAAAGGGGGGGGGGGCCCCGACTTCCTGCAAAACTAGCTAAAAGAGGCCCCTAACTACCCTTTTACTACCTAAAGGGGCCCTAACTGCCTGTATACTACCTAAAAGAGACCCCCCAAAATGCCTGTATAGTACCCAAAGGAGGCCTTTAAATGCCTTATATACCTAAAGGAAAGGCCCCCTTTTAACCTGCCCCTGTTTTTACTACCTAAAGGGTCCCTAACTGCTTGCGCCTAAATAAAAAGGGGGCCAAAAAACCTTTCAGCTTACCTAACTGGGGGAAAACCCCCAAAACCCACAACCCCCAAATAATTTGGGGCTCACCAAAAACCCACCCCACACCTACCAAAGGGGGCCAAACCCAAACCCAACTGTAGCCCATAAAACTTTCCCAACTGGGCCTGCTTACTAAAAATGGGGGCTGTTTACCCTACCCACCCGGGGGATACAAAGGGTACTAGGCCCCCTAAGGTTTTTGGCTTGTACCCGCCCCCCACCCCTGGGTAGTTTTAAAAAGAGGGGAAAAGGTAAAAGATGTGAAAAGTGAGTATTTTTAAAAAATATTTGTTTTGTAATTTCTGCAGGGTGAAATTGAGGGGCCCGGGAAAAAAGTCATCCTGGGGGGTGTGGAACGGGGAAAGAGAAGGGATAAGAACGACTAAGAAAGAGAACGACTCATCAAAATGACATTCCGGTGAGTCCCTGATTTCAAAAATTTTTTTTTTATATTGTAAAGTGATTTGGGGACCGAGCCCGGGTCCCCACCACAAAAGGTTCCCCTATATGGCGTTGGGATGAGGGAGCGAAAATTTTTTTTCCGATTGTAAGAGTGAGGAACAAACCCGACCCTGTGAAAGATTACACTTTCTTTCTTGCTGGGTGTAATTTTTTGAAAATTTGGGGAGGTGCGTGACCCAAGGAAAAAGTGGAGGGGGGTAATTTTATGTGGGTTTGGGGGAGGAATTGTAAATTTGGGTAGTGGTGGGGTATGGATTTGGGGCTACTTAGTCCATGTGTCCCCATGAAAATTTTACGACAAATGTGGTATAAAATTGTACTTTTCAATACAGTTCTGTTTTGAAAAACTGAAATTTTGCAGTAAAATGGGCGTGTTATGTCCAGAAGGGGGTAATATTTTCATGAAAAGTAAAGGTGGGCCCCCAAAATCAACCTTTTCCCCCGTGGGCCCCAACCCCCCAGCCAAAACTGGCGAAGGGTGTGGAAATGGGCGCTTGGGCATCATAAAGGCCAGGCGGGGGACAACGTTTCATCATGATGGGGGGTAAACCTTTTTTTCCCCAGCTTTCACAAATATTTTTTCCCCAAACAAGGGAAACCCCAACAACAATTAGAGCAAGTATTAACAACCCCAATCAAAATGGTAAAAACCTATCTGGGCAAGCAAATTCCCGCCAACCCTTAAACCATTTAATTAAAAACCCCCTGTTTTTCCCCGGGTGAGATCTAAAGGCCCCAGTTTTGCTTTAAAAAAAAATTTAGAAGAAACATCTAGCTTTCTGATGGGGCCCCCCCGAAAACCTTTCCCCTTCGGTTCCCCGTAAATTTTCTGGGGTAAAAAAAACAGCAGGTTAAAAAAGGGCCCGGTTAGACAATGAATTTTCGGGAGCAAATTTTCCAAACACAGTGGCCCTTGGTGCCTTTTCCTTTTACCCATCAGGGACCCCCCTTTGGGCCCCCTATAGCAAACAATAAAAAATGGGGTCAAAGTTTCCCTTTGGGGAGGGTTTTTTTCCCCCCCTGGCTTTTCCCCTGGTCACTAGTTTCTGACCCCTCACTTTTAAAAAATTTGGACTCCCAGGACATTTAAAAAAACCGCCATCGTCTCCTGAGGGTCTTCAAAAATAGGTTAAAAGGGTCTTTCACCTGGTACTTCCCCAAATTTTCGAAAGGGTTCCCGTTTTTTTTGGCCCCTAACTTGTAAAGGGGCCCCTTTTTCCCCCTTTTTTTCTTTCCCCCTTGGCAAATCTTTTGGGTTTAAAAACCCCAAGTTTTTCCCCCAGGTAACCCCCAAAGGCCCCCCCTGAAAAGGGCCCCGGGTTTTGGGTTCCAAAATATCCCCAAAATTTTTAAACCCAAAAAAAGACATAACTGCTAGTGCCAAACCAATTTTTGGGCCCGGGCATTTACCCCAAGGGGGAAAGTTGGCTTTTCCTTAAAAAAGGGGGCGTGGCCGGGGCCCCGGGTAAAGGAAACCTTTGGAAAAGGACAACCCAATTTTTTTTTAAAAGGGTTCCCGGAAATTTGGGGGCAACTCCGGGGCTGGGCCTGGTGGGTTTTAAGGGGGAATTTAAATTTTTCCACTGGGGGTTTCCTGGGTTCCTGTTTTTGCTTCCAAACCCCCCCCGGGGAAATTTGCCCCCCAAGCCTTGGCCCCGTAACCTTTCCTTTGGGAAAAAAACTTCCCCTTGGGGGGCCCATTAACCAAAATAGGAGGGTGCCCCCAGGGGGCCCCCACCCTTCTTTATAAATCCCAGTTAAAACGAAACCAATTCACCATCAACAACATTCAATACCCCTTAAATCTCCCTTTCTTTCGTACAACCCTCAACATTTCCAGCCTCTTTATCTAAAATTGCTTTCTGAGGTCTTAAAATCACGCTTCACTACTGCAAGCCTCAGACAACTTCATTTACTTAAGCCAAAGCCACTTTCATCAAACCTTTCATTTACTCTCTGACCCAGGCGCACTTACTTCTCCTTAAAACAAGGGAACTAAAAACTAACGTTCTTATTTCCCCCTCTAAAACCACAGAGGGCCTGTCACCAACCTAAACTCACATACCAAAACTTTTTTGTAGTTCTTTGTTCACAATCATTTACTTTTTTCAGGACACACAAACAGACTCGATCGAATGTTATAGAAACCGATTTTAGGCACCGTGCTCATTTTTTCCTCTACACCAAAGGGAAAAAAGCTTGAATTCATAATTCCCCATCAAAAAATTCTAAAATTTAATCACAAATGCCTTTTTTTTTTCCCCCCAAGCCCAGCTACCAGTCTCTACTCGCAAGAGACTCAAACTCCCCTTTTACTTCCCAGGGAGATTCTCATAAATCCCAGACTGGGCCTCTGGGCTTTTCCGCTCTGTTCCCACTCCCTTTAACACCTTCTTTTAGCTCTGCTTTCTCGGTTAAAAACATTCAATACACAAAAACAAAAATACCCCACGGGAGTTAATTTGACGGGTCTGGGTTTCAATCAGGCCCAAAACGTTCCCTTTTCAGCGTGACCTAAAAATTTAACCGATGAACAACTACAGCACCCAAATAAACAAACAAGCCTTCTGGATAAGCAAATTTAAACTTTACTTACCATCAGCGTCAAAGAAGACGCCCCTTAACCCCCCTCGGTCGCCCTAGAAGCTGCACCAGTTCATTTTTTGGTTATAAATCAATCCAAGCCCATGCCCCCTTTCAAAGGACATCGTAAAGGAAAGTACCCAAAGGGGCATTCTTCCCTTTTGGGGGTTCAAATTATCTTAAAAAAAATAACAAAAGGGTGCACCGAGAAAAAAAAAATTACAATATGCCGCGCATGAAAGTGCTTTCGCTTTATTTACAAAAAGGGGGTTTTTTATAACTTTTCAAATTAGTAGATAAGAAGCACACATTCCCCGGCTTGAGGGGCTATTGGGACGTCTTTTTCTCCAGGGCCCCCCTCACAAAACTCAGGAATTTTGGGCACAGGGTGTAACTTCTGAATAGGCGCCATCTTTTATTACACGACGATCTCTAAAAACTACTCAGGCGGCCATTTTGTTTAACACAATAAAGATAAGGTATAAAAAGGTATAAAAGATATACCTACAGCTTTACATGCTGTATTATATAGGTATGTGCCTATATATATATATATATATATATATATATATAATATATATATATTTTATTATATATATATATATATATGTATATGTGAGGTATATACTAACTAATACATTAAATAGAGACACAAGGATCACACATATATATAACCTTGTGTTCCAATCCACAACAATATTTATCTACATAATATGACATGCACATGGCACTTTATTAATTTTTTTTAGACATTTAGGACTATACTGATGAACGCTATAGTACTTCTTATGATCAAGATGTTTATTATGGACTTTTGATATTAACAATTATTTTGGTCAGTGCTGTTACTTCCCATTGGCTATATTTTTGGTCTTTTAATTACGATATTTTGTATATATGTGATTTTTTTCCTGTATATTGAATTGTACAGGGCCGACAGAAAATTACATTTCGCATCTGAAAAATGCATTGGATTAAAATTTGAATGTCTGTGATTTGAAGCCATTTGCTTTTCTTGTGGTTATTCGGAAATTCTAGTCCTTTCAATCGCAAGGTTCGGTTTCAGATTTTTTTCCTCCAGTGCAGCGGTGGTGACAGCATGCGGACCAACAGCAGGACATCTATAAATTGCCTAATAGTGTTGTGCCTATTATCACATAACCACTCTGAGCCATGAGCTACTTATTTTGCATTTTTGAGTAGTGTTACAATATTATAACACCAGGAGAGCGCCTCTGATTATTCCCCTCTCTTCTTCTCCCCTTTTCTCGGCTTTGCACAGAGAACATACAGTAAATGACTGATCTTTTAGGAGAAGAGAGACTAATCTTAGTGCAGAAATGGCCAAACATTTTCTATACTCAATATACTTTTAAGTATTTGAGCTAAGTACCTGGGACAGTGGGGGACACTGCAACAAATTATTTTGCATGCACCTTTTTCAGATCTTTCAATGCCCCCATACCAATGATGGCAGGCACTATAACTTATAAGGCCAGATTCAAACGTGCAATTTTTGATCCATTTTTTTTATGTAGATTTAGCTTAAAGGGATTTTCTCGCTACAAAAATCATATCTCAAATGATGGGGACAGTAAAAATAAGCACTTTTGCAATTGGCTTGCATTACCTAAGTCACTTAATATAGTAGATATGAGTTAAACTGTGCATCTATAGCTATTCTGCAGCCGCTGGACGGGACACGCCCTCTTTTCTGTGATTGGCTGGCTGACATTTCTTTCACCCTGATGGGAAATGCCCCCTGGGTTGTGATTGGCTGCCTCCACACTATGCCGATAGGGCCACATGTATGAAAACTGTTAGGTCTAAAACTCACTTTTTTGCCCAATGATAGCTATGATAAAAAAAGTGAGTTTTAGACCTAAACAGTTTTTCTTTTTTTTTTTTTTTAAACTATAATTTTATTGAGAAGATAGATATTGCCCTTTTAGAGCCAACAGCTTACAGAAATATCATATCATTTTCCTTTAAACTCTGATTCGACTTCTTCTCCATTTTTCAATATACAGAAAAAACATAACTTACAACAACTTATAATAAGTCCATTCTGGAAGGAAATAGGAGACAAGCATGACCTTTTCATATCCATTGTCTGTCCCTCTCTTATGCCCCCTCTCTCTTCCCTCTGACTAGGTCCTCCCAACTAACTTTTTCACTTCAACTAAAACTTTGAGAAAACAGGAAAAATCTTGCCTATATAGACCTGTAACTCAACCTCTTTGTAGTCCGCTAAATCTATCACCATCATAGTGCGCCCTTTTCCCCAGAAGACTCCCCTCCCCCACCTCGACCGTTACGTACATTAACTAAAGACCTCAGAGTTAGGAATCTTCCCCGATTTCTAGTCTGCCCAGAGAACCAGCCATTTATTCTCAGAGGTAATAGAAGGAGCTGCGAAAGCGACCCATCAATGCCTTAATCTCTTCATCCGAAAAAAAAAATAGTAATATATTTTTTCCATTTCTGAAAAAAATTTCTGTCTTTCTGCTTTTGTTTGTTTCCGCCTCTATCCTGTCTATCATTAACAGTCTTCTAACCATACTATCTACTTCCTTCTTAGTCGGAAAACTCTCCAATGTTTCTCCAGTATTTTTTTTAGTTTTGGGCAATTCCAAATACCATGAATTAAATCTGCCTTTTGCAATTTACACTTAGGACACTCCTTCAGATAGTGAGTCGGAGCATTACTATATGGTAAATTAAAAGCATAAGTTGCCTTGTGCGCCAGACGGAAAACCATCTCCCTCCAATTTTCATTAATATTGGCCTTTCTGACCTTCCCCAGCCCTATTCTAATCTTTTGAATGCCTCCAGGTCAACCCAGATCCCTACTCCAAGAACTAAAACATCTTTGGTAGAAGTGGACATTCTATCACAAAGAATTCTTAGTTACTTGATAGGCAGTCTGGTTGTTCCGGTGTTCCCATAAGAGTATCAAATTGGCCCGGAGTTTCTGCCGCTGCAAGGTTTTTGATATGTTTACTACAGAAAGCCATAAGCTGCCAGTATTGAAAAATTTGCCCCTCTCTAAAATCGATTTTCTCTTTAACTTCCTGCCACGTCATAAACCTGTTTGCAGTCTTGTGGATCAGGTCACCTATTGTTCGAATATTTTTACTTTTCCACTCTTCGAAAAAAACATTTTCCCTTCCCCGCCTGAAAGGAGGACAATTCCCAGATCGGAGCGTACTTTGAGAGATGTATAGGCAATGTGAACGTTTTCCTTAAATGTTTCCATGTGGCTATAGTATCCTTGAGGATCACACTATGCTGACATGAGAAGTGAGATCTCTTACAGCCGTATGCAGCAGAGCTCTCAAATTCTCCGGGCTTGCCAATTGCCGTTCCAATTGTAAATTGGAAAAATAATTGGTCTCATAACCCAATCCTTCACGTAGTCGAACCATAGACGCTATGTTATACATTCTGATGTCAGGCAAGTTCAACCCCCCATCCATTTTGTGGAGAACAAGTTTCCTATATGCTATTCAGGGCCTTTTGAATTTCCACAAATGGTTACAAAAGCCGACCGTAATCTGTCAATATCTTTATGTTTTAAGTGAAAAGGTAGTTCTGCAGAGGATAAAGTAAACGTGCAAAACTGACCATCTAATTAAGTTGTGTGACGAAAACAGCCTAATCCGCCCGCCCACTTGAGGGACGACGGCCTGACTTGGGGTGTATCTCGACGTTGCACGGCCCTCTCGGGGTGCGCAAGGTCAGCCAGATACTGTTCCACTGTTAACCCCTGTCCACACAGGCACAGGGAGACAAACAATGCTGCCACCAGTTCTCTCGTTTAGTTATAAGACCGGACTTATAACAGGGTCAGGAACCAACCCTGGGGTAGCTATATACTATAGACCGAGTACTAGGCGTGTGAGGCCGATGATCAAGACAGACTAACTCAGATTAAAGTTTATAGATTTAATTAGCCCTTGAATGGGCACACTAGACAAATATATACAAAGGATAATGAATAATACAGGTAAGTAAGAGGTGCACAATGACAGCATGGTGTTACAGACAAAAGCAGTTTAAAATGGGGTAAAGTTACCTTTGTTTGCTTGGTGCCGGGGGCTCACAAATGGTTGGGGGCTTATTGGGCCTGCTTCTGTTTACGATCTCCTGGAAAATGCTCTTATGTACCGCTCCCGGATCAACCCAGAGCCCAAAACCCATGGCTCCTGCTTATATCTGTGAGGGACGAGCCACGTGGCAGCCCCCTACACACCCCTGGGACAGTCTATGAACTCCCTCCCACACTAGGTCATGCAGTTTCTGACAGAATCACAAAAATGGACCATGAACACGGCATGGGCATTGTCACAGAAACGAGCCGGGTGGCACCATCAGAACCGGCTGGGACCTAGCCCGACGTCTGTGATATCAAACACGCCTATGCTATGGGCTCTGTATGTCCGGTTCTGGATATCTCGTTCCCCATTAGGCGCCCCCAAAACTGGAATGGTGGGCTTGGTGCGCGGGTAGTTGCCATATTTTGAGGTATGGAACTTCTCGCCAATGCCCCCAGTTATGAGCGGATCGCCTATAAATCTATATGAAATATCGGAGAGACGACCCGACTGGGTTGGATAATTGAAGTACTTTGAAGCTTGGGAGGTTGATGCAGCAAATGTTCCATGGGGCTATAAAATTGGAAATTAGAGGTTCTTTTGATGTTTCCACGTGTCCCTGCGTGTGAACATCCTATAGAGGAGCATTTACAATGGGTCTTTGCCGTGCGATGTAACATGTAAATTTGCTTTCCGTGGGGCGTGTGGGCTTGACAAGTGATTTCTGACTAATGAGGTTGGGAGAGGTCTGTCATTTTGAGTCAATTTCTTCACACCTCCCCCCTTTTGATGGCAGCTAGGGTGCAATCACACCTCCACCGTGCTCCACCAGGTGCCCAGCTGACCCCTCCCCTTTTCGGGTACAACCCATCGGCGTTGCCGGTGGCTCGTGCCATTCCGTTGGCGAATGACGAAGTTGTACTGTGTGGAACGCCAGGCTCCACTTAGCAAACTCCCAATGGTTTCCGGAAACTCGTGTGTAACCACTCAAGGTTGTGGTCTGTCTCCCACAATGAAATGCCGGCCCCGTATAGTTAGGGCTTGCAGCCTCTGTCAGGGCCCACACTATATCGCCAGGCCTTCTTTTTTTCCATGGTGGAATAGGCCAATTCCCTCGGCAGAAGCTTCCGGCTCAGTTACATAACGGGAGTTCCTGCCTTTGTGTCCACCTGGCTGAGCACTGCACCGAGGCCAAAGTCACTGGCCGTCGGTTTTGTACTATAAACTGCGCCGTGTGAAAGTCCGGCGGCTTGTAGTACTGGGGACTGGACAGGTGGCCTTGAGGGCTTTGGAAGGCCGTCTCGCAGTCGTCTTGTCCAATCGACTGCGGAGGGTAACCTCTTCCGGGTGAGGTTCGGTCAGGGGCTTGCCAGGGGCTACTATAGTTGGAACAAACCTCCGATAGTACCCAGCGTAGCCCAGAAGGACATCACCCTGCTTTTTTTGGTCCGGGGCGGGCCAGGTACGTGACTGCGTTGAAGTTGCTGGTGCACGACATATGTGCATCCTGTCTGCCCCCCTGAAGCTTGTCCTGTGGTATGTGACCAGAACCCACACTTTCTGACCCACCTGGTAGGGACTCCTCTGCACAGCTTTTTCGGTCGTACCACTGCTTCAGGTCGGCCTTGGCCCTTTCGCATATTCTCGTGCACTAGCTGGTCAAGGCCTGCATTTTGATCACGGAAGCACACTACATACTCAATCTCCGACACCCTCCGGGGTTGCATAAGTCTCCTTCCCAGGCTTCCTTCACCAGTGCCAGGGGCCCCGCGTACACGGTCGCCCATACAGGATGCTTCGAAGGGGAGCGAAACCCGTTGAGCCCTGTGGGACTTCCCGTATCGAATAGTAGGTGTGGGAGGTACGCACACATACTCTCCCAGTCGCCAGGCCCATGGTTGTCGACCAACATCTTCAGCATCTGCTTCAGGGTGCCGTTGAAACCGTTCACACCCAAGTGCCCATTAAGTTCTGTGGGTGATACGACGGGCAGGGCCCACCAGATGTTTCACCTTATCAGCTTACACAGGACTCCATTAACTGCGACATGAACTGAGTCCCCTGGTCAGTTGAGCCATTTCCTGGGGAAAAGGCGCCCCACTCGATAGAAAATGCCTCCATAAGGCGGTGGCCACCATGTCGGCCCGAATGGACGACAAGGCTACCGCGCTACCTGGAACGAAAATGGCAAAGTTTCTACAACCGTCAGTATGAAGCGTTTCCCCGGATCTGCTTGGAATGTACAGCGGTCCATTAAATCCACAGACACCCTCCTGAAAGGCCTCGTCTAGATAGGCAGATGTACCAGTGGGGCTTTGGTGCCTCGGCCCCGCCGTCCCCACCCTCTGACAGGTGGCGCACGAACGGCAGTCGGCAGCCACATCAGTCCCCAACCTTTGCCAGTAGAAATGACTGGGCCAGCCTTAACTTTGTCCCTTTGGTGATCCCTAGGGTGTCGTGCCAATCCGGAATCTTCGTTGTGCAACCCGAACAACTCCGCCCTGAACGGATAGGGTACCACCAACCGACCGTCCCGGGCCACGCCTAATCCGGTGAACCCTGTCGGCACCGTCACGTGGTACAGCCATCCTTGGTCCCAGACCACCCGCGCGGGATGTTCGATCCAAGGGAGGCTGTCCGCCTGCTCCTAAGAGCTTTCAAGGCTGTCGTCAGCCGCTAACGTCTGCTGAAAACTCTCAGACTAGACGTGGCAGAATGGATGGAAACGCCACGTTCATCTGACGGTTCCATGGGACCTATCTCCTGGCCCTCACCGTACCCTGGCACTTACCTGGTCCGATGGAGGATAATACCGTCGGGCCTCAGAGGGGCCCACCTGGCTCCTCCCTCCCACTGCGCGTGACACGGCCCACGACCGCTGCAACCCGCTGTTGGGGCTCCCTCCCCGCTCGCGTCTTATATAAGTCGCCAGACCTGCTTGGCCTTAACCTGGCCCTATGACATCCTGTTTGTGGGGAGGAGCCCTGCTCTGTGGCTTTCCTGGAGCCCTGTCCTCACCTGCATGCTCCCCCAGCGGTAGCCTTTCTACCCCCTGTCTGCCCGTGGCTGTGGGGATGACCCTGCCGCTGTGGCCTTCCTGGGAGCCCTGCCGTCACCTGGCATGCTCCCCCACGTGTAGCTGTCAGCCCCTGTCTGCCCTGGCTGTGGGGAGACCCACCCTGTGGCCTTTCCTGGGGTGCTCCTGCCTCACCTGCAGCTCCCCCCACCACAGCGGTCAGCCCCCTGTTTTGTCCCCTCTGATGCCACACCAGAGGATAACAAATCCCAGCATGCTTGCTGGACACACTCCTGCTGCCCTATTGCAACCTGCTGACCTTATCTCCTCTCCACAGGATGGAGAGGCAACACACCATATCACCCACCCCCATACTCCCCTCAGTAAACTGCAGTTCACAACATTGTCGGCATTATTAAAATGGATGAGATGTGACACATCAACATTTAGGGGGAGGCAGACCTTGGGGCTTCAGGTGCCCTCCTAAACGGCTACCCAGCTGCCCAATCTGTCCCTAACAAAATACTGGCTGGAATGTTTCGGCACGATACCCCACCTCCCCGCATTCCCTTTCCCGCGCCTCCATTCCGAAATAACCCGGGAACAGGCAGCGCCAGCACAACGCCTCCAATTCCGGAGACAGCGCAGTCTTTTCCTGGTATCCAGTCCTTGTGTGGGACACATTCACATGCACCAGCTCAGTCCGCACCACAGTCATCTCCGCGCCGAGTCCCAAGAGTCCCATGGCAACATACCTGCCTATCATCGGTGACTGTCTGGTAGTTATCAAGGGGCCTTCCCCCACCCACATACAAAAACAATGGGGGGGCGGTGCCTTGAGAAAACGGGTACTGGGAACGGCCCAGTTCTGGCTCTAGGGAAACATGCGACCATGACATTTCCTGGCGGTTTGCCAAAGGTAAGAGTCGGGGTTCCCCCACAGACGTGGAAGCATGTCAGGGGGCCCCCTGGGCTTAGGAGAAAGTGAAAACTGCCCACTGTGCCGTCTTACCCCCTCTCCAGCCTTGGTGTGCCTTCCTGGCCTCCGGTGCCCCGATTGATTGGCATACACATCCGCGATGTTTTGCTGTTGCGTTTGCCCCCTCAGGTATTCCGGTCACGAAGATGCCGCTGGAGGGTCCTCTGGCAGTTCCACAATAACTGCTCCAGTGCGTGAGCTCCTTCAGAGCTGCTGGACAGGAAGTGGAAACTTAGCCCCAAGGTCCACTGGTCGACTGACTCCTCTGGAAGGGCCACGCATGTGGGCGTGTCCCAGCGTTCTGTAGGACCTCAATCAAACTGCCGTGCTTCTTCCTGTACATCACATGAGTGAGATTGTACTGCCGTGATCAGTGCCATGCTTGATTCCCCTCAGTAGGTCAGGTGTGACTCGCTGGGCCCAAGGTCCCTGAAGATCGCCAGAGCTTTAACCGATCTGAGAACGAGTGAGTCATAAACGGACCCACTGGTCCTCAAGCACATGGTGCTGGCGTCAAATTTTTCAAAATGCCAGCAGGAAGGTGTCCAGTCTCCACCTTTATCCAGCATGGGAAAGTCCTTTCCTGCCCTTAACCTATTGGTTATCTGGTTCTCAGGAGGCCACTTGACTAGCCGGGGTGACTTGGCCTTTTTCCCAGCCTGAAGCCCTGTAATTGTGGTCAGCTCACCGCTGACGAAAAAAATCCTTCCATTCCGCTCCAACGTTCTGCAACACTGCTAGGGAGGGCCTTGTTAGGCGTCGTGTAGGTCTCCAGCTCAAGCTTATCCAGGCAAGCTGCAGAGAAGAGCCGATTGTGACTGGCCCACTGCGCCACTGACCACCTGTGACTGCCTCCTTGATGAGTCCCCCGAGCTGGACTCTCCCTCGCCTTCATAGTCATACCTGGATCTGGGCCGAGCCCCCCTGGCTCACTTCACCGACTGTTTCCTCTGGGCCAACAGCTTTGCCCTTGCTACGCACCAGCCTCCTTGGCAACCCTTGGTCCACTTGAACACAAAAACTGCAACCTAAATGCACCCAAAACCTTGTAAATTGCACTCTGACTAGTCTAGTGCTGAGTTTAAACTTAAGAGCCCACCAGCAGCAAAACCCACTGCTGGTAGTCCATTAGTGTCTGTGACTACGGGACCACGCGACCACCCACAACTATTGTCTTTGATCCCACTGCTCTGCCGACCACATTTGACGAAAAAAGCCTAATCCGCTGGCCACACTTGTGGGACGACGGCCTGACTTGGGGTGTATCTCGACGTATGCAGACGGCCCTCACGGGTGCTCGAAGGTCAGCTCAGATACTGGTTCCCACTGTAACCCTGTCCACGTCAGGCCACAGGGAGACAAACAATGCTGCCACCGAGTTCTCTCTTTTTATATATAAGGACCGGACTTATAACAGGGTCAGCGAACAACCCGGGCGTATCTATATGCTAAAGGAACCGAGTACTAGGCGTGTAGGCGATGATCCAGACAGACTAAACCAGATAAAGTTTAAAGATTTAATTAGACCTAGGAGGGCAACAACTAGACAAATAATACAAATTGATAAATAATATACAGTTAAGTAAGAGGGTGCACTTACAAGCATGGTACAGACAAACGGCATTTAAAATGGTAAAGTTACCTTTGTTGCTTGGTGCCCCCCGGGCTCACATGGGGTGGGGGTGCTTATGTTTGGCCTGGCTTCTGTTTGTACGGATGCTCCCTGGAAATCACCTGAGTACCCCCCTTCTGGATCAAACTCCAGAGCCAACCTAGTCTCCTGCTTATATCTGTGAGGGTACAGCCTCACGGTGGCAGCCCCTACAGCGCCCCAGGACGTTCCCTATGAACTCCGTCCCACGTCAGGGTCATTAGGCATTTCTGACAAGAAAATCACAAAAAATGGACGCATAACACGCAGGGCATTGGCACAAACCGATCCGTTGGCACCCATCAAACCGGCTGGACCTACCCAAAACGCCTGGATATCAACACTCCTAATCCTTATGGGCTCCGTATGTACCGGTTTCTTTGATATCTCGGTCCCATGCACCCCCGAAACCTGAAAATGGTGGCTGTGGATGTGCGGTGGAGTTCCATATTTTGAGGTATGTAACTCGCCATGCACCAGTATATGAAGCGGATCGCCTATAAAATCTTTATGAAAATATCGGAGACGACCCGACTGGGTTGGATTAGTTTGAAGTCTTAGAGCATGGAGGTTGAGGGCAAGCATATGTCCTTTGGAGCTAATTAATGGAAAATGAAGGTTCTTTTGAGGTTTCCAATGTTCTGCTGTGTTGAACATCCTATAGAGAAGCATTTACAATTGGTCTTTGCCGTGCTGATTAACAATGTAAACTGGAGTATTTAGGTGGGTTTGGTTTTTGTGAGGCTTTCCTGGTGGGCTGGTGGTCTGTACTTGTAGTTCTGACTAGATGAGGTTGGCAGAGAGTCTGTCATTTTGAGTCAATTTTTTCTTCACAAGTGGCTACTGCCCAACAAAAGACAAAGGGAGTGGGTCCACCTGTGCAATTCACCATATTATTTATCAATCATGTGGACTGTAATTTAAGGCTATATAAGAGAACCACCTTCCCTATCCTAAACCCCAGAAAAGTAAGATTGGAACGAGACCTCCTGTGACATTCTCCTGGAGTTGCAATTCTACCACTGCGATCACCAAGAAGAGCAGCTGACTCTTGTGAAATTTTTATTTTGTAGTTGCTAAAATTTCCTGTTCTTCCAGAAAACCTATAACATTCCCCTAGTTGGTTCCTTCGGGGAGTTTAAAAAAAGCCTCAAAACAATAGTTTGACTCTTCCATCCCACTTTAATCCCTTCAAAAAAGATCTTATTATCGGCTCTAGAGCAATGTTAAGAATAACGGGAGATAGGGCACCCCGCCTCATCCCTTTTTGTAATCTTATGGGATCTAAAAGAATCCGGGGTGCTTACCTTGCCGCGGGTTGGGCCGACTCACTTCCTGCACTCTAAAGGTGAGTCCCCTAACACCTCCCTCTCTTCATATCTGCTCTCCTTGCCCTTGCGTCCTCCACTCCGCACCTGCCGGCAACCACCACCGCGCACGCCGCTTATTGCAACTCCTCCTCCTCATCTGAAACTACTGCCGCGGCTCTCGCTCTTTCGCCCTCCTCCTTGTCTGTCCTGTGCCGCTTAGCAATGGTCCGACTCTCACATGCCTTTTTCCGCTCAATATGCCCATTTCGTAGTCGGGTGAACAGAGCTCCTCACCGCTAGCTCTTATCAACATCCCGTTGGCGCCTGGAACCGGAAGTCCCAACAGTTTTCATACATGTGGCCCATGTGTTGACTCCCCTCTGAGCTGTGGAAACGATCTGCCTGAGATGGGCTGCTGGCTCTATACTTTATCTCCCAGCTCTAAGTGAACGATCTGGGCATTACCTGACCGATCTAGCTGAATAGATTCAGTCTTTCCCTCATATGACACAGTCAGATACATACTCATCCCATATAACAGCCTTATAGAGCCTGCTCTAACTCCTGCCTGATAATGAGGGAGGGGGAGGGAGGCAGTGTGCATTCCACAACATTAGTTTCATCGTTCAGACTGTAAGTATAACGAGTACAGCAATGCAGCTCTGGTTTTTACAAGGATATTGTGCAGCCTGGTATCTGAGAGGCTCTGCAGACATGAGAAGCAGAACAGAGCTGGCAGAGCTGACACCAATCCCTATCCTCTGCCAACACAGGAATGATGATGTCACAACTCATCATTGAAAGAGAGACACATACGCTTCCAGTGAGGAGATACAGGAAAGGAGAAACTAGACCCCTGGATTTTGAAACTGGAGAAAAGCTCAAGCGTACAAAAGCTTCTAACGATAAACCCCAATAAGTCAGGGTTGAATTCAAATGAAGGAAAACTATAAAGGAACTAAACCTTCTCTTATTTTGATCTGCTCCCAGTTTTGTGTAAAAAAATGAAATAAAAAGTAAAAAAAGTGCATGTTGATAATCAGCCTAACCACTGGCCGACAAAGCTAAGACTGTTTTCTTATAATGACTATCCTGCTCCTGCATCACCCCTGCACTGTATTGGAGAGCATGTCCCACACAAGACTTGATTTATATTAGAAAGTGCGTGAGATGGACAGACACTAATTTCACTGACTCACAGACCCTTTGTTATTCTCCATTGAAGCAATATTACCAGATAAAGTGATGATAGGAACCTGATACAAGACCCTCTAAAAGATGATGGCCCTCAATACTAAAACTGTAAAACTGGAAAAGCCTGATGGCCTAAAATCACAATTTATCGGTTTCTTGCCTCAGAATACCTATTGATAAATTGTAATCTGTTTTGCTACATCCCTTGCAATATTTACAGGATTTGTATAATGAAATGCTATCAAATATCAATTAACTCTTAAAGATATGTTAAAGAAAATTGTAATATCTATTTATTCTTGGAGGGGAAAAAGACCCCGGAGTCAAGGTATATTGATATCATCGGATTTTAAAGTAGATGATGGTGGTATCACACAAGTACATATGAAGGGAGATATTTTCTCAGCTCATCCCCAAAGATTGTATCTGATCCCTTTAAGCAAATCCTTTTCCCCCGCTCTTAAGACCCTTTTAAACAAAAAGAAAGTCACATAAGGAGTGTTTAAACGCAAACGGTTACAAAGGGAAAAATAAATTTCCCCTGTTCGAATGTGGGGAAAAGTTTTCCAAGAAAACAATACTTGTTCTACACAGAAAACTCACCGGAGTAAGGCCGTATTTTGTTCAGAATGTGGAAAAAGTTTTACTCGAAAAAATACCTTTTTAAAACATAAAGAACTCACAAGGCGAGAAGCCATTTTCTGCCAGAATGCGGAAAATGTTTTTTTTTCTAAACCATACATTGTTCTACACAAAGAACTCACACAGGAGTAAACTAATTCCATGTTCAGAATGTGGAAATGTTTTTTACTAGCAAACAATATTGTTTTAAAAAATCAAAGAACTCACACAGGGAGAAGCCATTTTCATGTCGAATGCGGAAAATGTTTTCTCTTAAGCAAATCTTGTTCTACTCAGAGAAATCACACAGGAGTAAGGGGTATTTATGTTAGAAAAGTGGAAAATGTTTTATACGAAATCAAACTTTTTTAAACTCAAAGAAAATCACCAGGCGAGAAGCCATTTTCATGCCCCGAATGCGGAAAAATGTTTTACTTTAAACCATTCTTGTTCTACATCAAAGAACTCACACAGGCGGGAAATAATTCCTGTTCAAAAATGTGGAAAATGTTTTATACGCAAAGCAAGACTTGTTTTTAACATCAAAGAATTTTTACCAGGAGTTTTAAAACCTTTTTTATGTTTAAAATGTGAAAAAATTTTTTTGGTTCAAAAAAATCTCTTGCTATACATCAAAATTTAAAACCCCACAAGAGAAAAGCCATTTTTTTGTTCAGAATGTGGCTAAAAAGTTTTGGGGAAAGGAAAAACAAGTTTCGTTGAACATCAAAGAAACTACAAAGGAGAAAAAGGCCCCTTTTTTTATGTTCAGAATGTGGAACCCTGTTTTACTCAAAAAGGGGGGTTTTGTCTTACTCTACATCAAAGGGAAAAAACACAAAGGGGAGAAAAAGCCATTTTTTATGGGGTTTAGAATGTACAAAAATAATTTTTTCTACTTGATCAACCCCTTTTTTTCACATCAAAGAACCCCCACAAGGAGAGAAAAACCAAAATTTTTATGTTCACAAATTTTGCCCTAAAGTTTATTATAAAAGACATCCCCAGGTTTTTTAAAATTTAAAGAACTCACACAGGAAGAAAAAAAACCCTTTTTATGGCAGAATGTAGGGAAAATTTTTTTACTACTAAATCAAGCCCTTTTTTTACATCCAAAATTTTTCACAAAAGGAGAAAAAGCCCTTTTTTTGTTAGAAGGGGAAAATGTTTTTTTTACCCAAAACAGTCTTCTTTAATTTAAAAATCCCAAAAAAATCACCCCAGGAGGAAAAAGCCCAAATTTTTATGTTCAGAATGTTTTTCCCAAATGTTTTGCCCCACAAAATTTTAATCTGTTGCACATTTAAAAAAACCAAATCCAAAAGGAGAGAAGCCAATTTTTATGTTCAGAAAAGTACAAAGTGTTTTGTCTCTAGATCAAATTTTTGTTTGACCATCAAAATACTCCAAAGGAAAAAAGGCTCCCTTTTCATGTTTTTGAAAAAAAAAAATTTTCAAAAGTTTTTACCCAAGAGGGGCAAAAATTAGTTAGAAAATCAAGAGGGCCCCATGTTTTCACGGCAGTGGACAAAAGAACAAACCCGAAGCCCAAAACCTAAAAAAATTTTCATAAAACTGAGTTTTTTTTTTCCACTGCCTGGGCAAAAGCCGGCTTTAAAAAAAATTTTAGTTTTTTTGGGGGGGCGCCTTTTTCATAGACCCAATAGTAAAAAATTTTCCCGCCCCATCAGTATTTGTTTTTCCCAAAAGGTTTCAAAAAACCGGGGGTAGCAAATAAAAAAGAGTAGAAAAAAAGAAAATTCTTTGGAAAACAACAAAAAGTTTTTTTTCGTAGACCCTCTTTTGGTAAAACTCTTTTGAGTCGTTTTTTCAGCTTTTTTAAAAAAATGAAAAGTGCCCCGAAAAAAAAAAGGCCCCCCCGGAAAAATCCTCGCCCATCCAATTGGATGTTTTTTTGCAATGCTTTTTCCCCCAAAAAAAACAAAGGACCTTTGGGTCATGGTTTTATCGCAAGTATACAAGAGCTTTTTCGTATACATTTATTATATGTGTTTGTTCATTTTATTTTAAAATTTGGTTTTTTGAATTGGACAGTGTATAAAGTGAATAAAAAGCAATTAAATTTTTTATATGTCCCCCAAATATGGGGGGGTTTTTTGGTTGGGTTTTCCCACCCGGGAAAATAGGCTTTATCGGGGCGACCCCTTGGCTCCCAAAATGTTTTTTAACTAAGAAAAAAGGACAAAACAATCTTTTCAAGCCCAAACAGAAGAAAAAGCCTTTCCC
>JAODAL010050427.1:0-27412 GCA_025379985.1 Phyllomedusa bahiana
CAATGGCGGGGGGGGGGTTATGATTTCCTCCTTCTTTCCTTTTTAACCCCCACCCCAAATTTTTTTGAAGCTGGCGGGGCTCGGTGATGATCCCCTACTCAGTGAGGGATGGGGGGGGCTCGGGGATGATCCTCCTCTCTCGGAAGCATGGCGGGGGCTCGGGGATGATCCTCCTGCTACAGTGAAGATGGGGGGCCGGGATGATCTCCCTCTTTTCAGTGAAGCATGGCGGGGGGTTGGGGATGATCCTCCTTTACAGTGAAGCATGGCCCGGGGTTTTTTTTTTTTCTTTTTCGGTGATGATTTCCCCTCTCTTAGTGAAAACATGCGGGGGCTCGGTGATTTTTTCCCTTCTACAGTGAAAGGCGGGGGGTCGGGAGTCCTCCTCTTTCAGTGAAGCTTGCGGGGGCGGTGATGTTGTCCCTCTCTTCAGTGAAGCATGGTGGGGGTTTGGTGATTATGTCCCTCTTTTCAGTGAAGCATTCCGGGGGTTTGGCGATTATGTCCCTCTTTTTTAATGAAACCCTGCGGGGGTAAAAACTTGGCGGGGGTTTGGCGATGATCTCCCTCTTTTCAGTGAAGCACGGCGGGGGTTTGGTGATGATGTCCCTCTCTTCAGTGAAGCAAGGCTGGGTTGGGATGATTTCCCTTTTTCAGTGAAGCACGGTGGGGCCTGGTGATGTGTCCTCCTTTAGTGAAGCATGGCGGGGGGTTTGGCGATGAACCCCTCTTCAGGAAACATCGCGGGGTTTGGGGGATGAGTCCCCTTTTTCAGTGGGGCATCGCGGGGGTTTGGCGATGATATTCCTCTCTTCAGTGAAGCATCGCGGGGGTTTGGCGATGATGTCCTCTCTTCAGTAAAGGGGAGGGGGGGGGGGCTCGAATCCCCCCCCTTGTTTTAGGTGGGGGGGGGATTATTGCAGTGTTGGGAGGACAATGTAGGTTTCACCATCAGCAAATCCTCAGATGAATGTGGTTCGTCAGGGGGGGGGGGGGGGGGGGGGGCTTGATTTCTTGGGGGAAGCAAAAAGAGGGGGCCTATCCCAAAATGGGAACCTTGGTTTGACAGACCCCCCTTTTTGCCCGCCGTCCCTGGTCATCCCTGGGGTGGGCTCCTTGTGGGGGGATGGTCATAGTGGTTCTTGGGGGGGTGGTGACGGGTTCTTCTCTTTTTTCCTGCAGCTTCGGCCTTCTCAGACGTTAATGGGGCGCGTCCCCGAAGACAAAAACCCACCCGGTACAGGACCCCCCATTTTATAGAGTGTGGGAGGGGAGGTGGTAGAGCCTAACACTTCTCACCAGAAGCCCTGTCATAGGGGGGCTTATACTGGGGGGAGTTCGGGACACTTTCCCTTAGGGATCAACACCACAACCCCCCCAAAAACACGGGTTTGGGGTATTTGGGCTTTGAGTTGAAAATTTTAGGATCAAAGAAAATTTTTTGAAATTTTTTTTTGGGAAATGCCCCAAAAAACCCCCCTCTCCCCTGTAGAGGCGGAAAAGCCCCTCAATTTTCCCCCGTAGAGGGGGTAAATGCCCCCTCCTTTCCCCTTAGATGCAGTTTAAATGCCCCCCCTCTCCCTTAGATTCAGTAAAATTGGGCCCCGTTCTCCCCCCAGAGGGAAATAAATTGGGCCCCCTTTTCTCTCCCCCTTTTAATGCATTAAAAAAACCCCGTCTCTCCCCTTTGGGTGCTTTACAAGCCCCGTCTCTCCCCTGTAGAGGCAGTTTAAAGCCCCCCCTTTCTCTCCCCTGTAGAGGATGTAAATGCCCCTCTCCCCCCCTGTAGAAAGGGGTAAATGCCCCGTCTCCCCTGTTGAGCGTAAAAAGCCCCCTTTTCTCCCCTGTTGGCCGGGAAAAATTTCCCCGTTTTTCTCCCCTGTAGAACAGTAAAAAGGCCCCCTCATATCCCCTGTAGATGCAGTAAAAATTCCCCGCTTTTCCCCCGGGAGAGGCGTTAAATGCCCCCCCCTCTTCCCCCCGTTAAGCGTAAATTGGGCCCGTCTTTTCCCCGGGAGAGGGTAGGAATAATGGGCCCCCCCCTTTCCCCTTTAGAGCAGTAAATGCCCCGTCTTCCCCCGTAGAGGCGGTTTTTTTTCCCCGTTTTCCCCCCCTGTGTGGGGAAAAACCCGTCCTCCCCGTAAAATGCAGTAAATGCCCCGTCTCTCAACCCGGAGATCGTAAATCCCGGGTTCCCCGGGGAGGGGTAAATGCCCCCGTTCCCCCCGGTTAATGAGATTAAAATGCCCCCGGTTTAATTAGGGGAAAGGGCCCCCCGTCCCGTTGTTTGCAGTAAAAAGGCCCCGTCTCTCCCCTTTATAGGAATAAATGCCCCATCTCTCCCCGTAGATGCAAATAAATGGGCCCCCTCTCTCCCCTTTTTGAGGCGTAAATGCCCCTCTCTCCCCCGTTTAAAGGGTGTAAATGCCCCCCTTTTCTCCCCTGTAGATGCAGTAAAAACCCCCTTTTTCCCCTGTAGAGGCAATAAATGCCCCCTCTCTTTACCTTGGTTTGATTTCAGTAAATGCCCCGTTCTCCCCATTTGATGCAGTTAAAAAGCCCCGTCCCCTCCCCCGTAGATGCCAGGAAAAAGGCCCCCTCTCTTTCCCCTGAGAAGGGGAAGGGAAAATGGCCCCCCCTCTTTCCCCCGTAAGGGAGTAAATGCCCCGGGCTCTCCCCTGTAAAGGGGAGTAAAAAGCCCCGTCTCTCCCCCGGGAAAATTCAGTAAATGCCCCGTCTCCCCCCCCTGTAGAGGCAGTAAAAAGCCCCGTCTCTCCTCGGGAATGGAGTAAATGCCCCCCTTTTTTCCCCTGTTAAAAGGGGAGTTTTAAAAAACCCCTCTCCCCCCCTGTAGAGGCTGGTAAATAAAACCCCCCTCTCTCCCCCTGGGAGAGGGGAGGGAAATGCCCCGTTTCTCCTGTAAGGGAGTAAATGCCCGTCTCTCCCCCCTAGAGGGATTTAAAAGCCCCGCCCCTTTCCCCCTGTAGGTGCAGGTAAATGCCCCTTCTTTCCCCTGTAAGGCGGTTTAAAAGCCCCGGCCCCTTTTCCCCCGGGGGTCCCGTAAATGCCCCCCCCTCTTTTCCCCCTGTAGAGGTGTAAAAGGCCCCCTCTCTCCCCTTTAGAACAAATAAATGCCCCCCTTTTTTCTCCCCTGTAGAGGCAGTAAATCCCCGTCTCTCCCCCCTTTTAGAAGGGGAGGGGGAAATTTCCCCGTCTCTCCCCTTAGAGGCCCGTTAAATGTCTCCGCTCTCCCCCTGTAGAGGCCCGTTTAAAAAGCCCCCTCTCCCCCGTAGAAGGGAGTTTTAAAAGCCCATCTCTCCCCTTAGAGGGAGTAAATGGCCCCCCTCCTTTTTCCCCTGTTTGATGCAGTAAATGCCCCGTATTTCCCCTGTAGAAGCGGGAAATGCCCCGTCTCTCCCCCGTAGAAGGCGTAAATGCCCCGTTTTCCCCCCCGTAGATTTCAGTAAATGCCCTTTTCTCCCCTTTTAGGGCAAGTAAATGCCCCGTCTCTCCCGGGTTTTGGCAGGTTTTAAAGCCCCCCTTCTTTCCCCTGTTGATGCAGTAAAATGCCCCGTTCCTCCCTGTAGAGGGAGTTTAAAAGCCCCGTTTCTCTCCCCGTTTGAGGGATAAATGAAACCCTCGTCCCCCGTAGAAGGGGAGTAAATGGCCCCCCCTTTTCCCCCGTAGATGGCCCCTAAATGCCCCCGTCCCCCTTTTCCCCCCGTAGGGCATAAAAAAGCCCCGTCTCTCCCCCGTAGATGCAAGTAAATGGGCCCCTCTCTTTTCCCCCGGGAGAGGGGGTAAATGCCCCCGTCTCTCCCCTGTAGAGCAGTAAATTTCCCGTCTCTCCCCGTAAGGGAAATAAATGCCCTTCTCCCCTGTAGAGGGAGTAAAATGCCCCGTCCTCCCCTGTAGAGGGGTAAAAGGGCCCCCTCTCTCCCCTTTAAAGGGAGGGAAATGCCCCTTTTCTCCCCTGTTAAAAAGGCAGTAAATTCCCTGTCTCTCCCCCGGGGAAGAGGGAAATAAAAATGCCCTCTTTCCCCTGTAGATGCAGTAAATGCCCCCTCCTTTTCCCCCCGTAGAGGCAGTAAATGGCCCTTTTCTCCCCCGTAGGAAGGGAGAAATGCCCCGTCTCTCCCCCTTTTAAGGGGGCAGTAAATTTCCCCTCTCTCCCGGGAGAAAACAGGGAAATTTCCCCTTTTCTCCCCTGGGAGAAAGCAGTAAATGCCCCGTCTCTCCCCCTTTTAGAGGGAGTAAATGCCCCGTTCCCCCGTAGAGGCAGTTAAAATGCCCCTTCTCTTTCCCCTGTAAGGGGAATTAAAAAGCCCCGGGGCTCTCCCCCGTAGAGGCAAATAAATGCCCCGTTTTCCCCCCCCCCCCCTTTTCCCCCTTGCCCCCCCCTCCCCTCCCCCCCTGTAGAGGCGGGAAATGGCTCTTCCCCCTTGCGTTCCCCCTCCCCCTGTAGAGGCGGTTTAAATCCCCGGGCTCTCCCCTGGGAGAGGGCCGGTTTAAATGCCCCGTTTTCTCCCCTGAGAGGCGTAAATTTCCCCGCTTCCCCCCCGTAGAGCAGTAAAAAACCCGCTTTTCCCCCCGTAGGGGGCTGGGTAATTTTCCCCGTCTCTTTCCCCCCGTAGAGGGGTAAATGCCCCCTTTCCCCTTCTTTCCCCTTTTTCCCCCGTAGGGGCGGTAAATGCCCCGTCTCTTTCCCCGTAGAGGGGGAAATCCCCCGTTTTCTCCCCTGTAAAAAAGCCCCCCCGGGTAAAAGCCCCGTCCTCCCCATCTTTCCCCCCTTTCCCCTGTAGGCCCGTTAAAAAGCCCCGTCTCTCCCCCCGTTTGAGGTGTAAATGCCCCCGTCTCTTTCCCCCGTAGAGGGAGTAAATGCCCCTCTCCCCTGAAAAGGGAGTAAATGCCCCGGGCTCCCCCCCTGTAGATTTCAGTAAAAAGCCCCGTTCTCTCCCGTAGAGGCAGAAAAAGCCCCATCTCTCCCCCGTAGAGGGAGTTTAAATGCCCCGTCTCTCCCCTGTAATTTCGGGGAAATGCCCCTCCTCCTTTGGGGAGGGGACTAAATTTTCCCCGTTTTCTCCCCCTGTAGATGGGAGTAAATGCCCCCCCTCTCCCCTTTCGGCCCCTCCCCTGGGAGAGGCAGTAAAAAGCCCCCTCTCTCCCCAGGGAGAGGCGGTAAATGGGCCCCCTCTTCCCCAAGTTTGACGGGAAATTCCCCGGGCTCTCCCCTGTAGTTGGAGTAAAAACCCCGGTCTCCCCCAAATAAACCCCCCCCATGTAGAAGCGTTAAAAAGCCCCGGGCCCCTCCCCCGTAGAGGGGAGTAAAATGCCCCTCTCTCCCCGGGAGAGGCAGTTTTTGCCCCGTCCTCCCCTGTAGGGCAGTAAATTTCCCCCTCTTCCTTTTCCCCCTGTTTAAATTGGGGGGGGGGCTAGGGTTTTAAATTTCCCGTCTCTTCCCCCTGTAGAGGCAAAATAAAAGCCCCGCTCTCCCCTGGTTTGAGGGCGGGGGGAAAATTTCCCCCGTCTTTCCCCGTAGAGCAGGGGAAAAAAGGGCCCCGTTTTCTCCCCTGTAGAGGCGGGGAAAAGCCCACGGTTTTCTCCCCCCTTGTAAAGGGGGTGGGGTAAAATGCCCGTCTCCTTCCTTGTAGATGCAAATAAATTCCCCCCTTTCTCCCCGTAGATTTATTAAAAGCCCCCCCTTTCTTTCCCCCGTTGATGGGAAATAAATGCCCCGTCTCTCCCCCGTTGAAAGGGGAAAAAAGGGAAAAATGCCCTCCTCCCCTGTAGAGGAGAAATAAATGCCCCCTCTTCCCCTGTAGAGGGAAAATAAATGCCCCGGGCTCTCCCCTGTAAGGGGGTAAATTGCCCCGTCCCCCTGGTAGAGCAGTAAATTTCCCCCTCTCTCCCCTGGAAGGCGGGAAATGGGCCCCCTCTCCCCCTGTAGAGGCAAATAAATGCCCCCCTCTCACTGTAGTTCAGTTTTAAAAAGCCCCGCTCTCCCCTTTTTAGAGGGGGTTTAAAAGCCCCCTCCTCTCCCCTGTAGGGGCAGTATAATGAAAGCCCCGGGGTTCTTTTCCCGTCCTCCCCTGTTTGAAAAGGGGGGGGGGCCCGTAAAATGCCCCGTTCTTCCCCTTTAAAAATGCAAAATTCCCCGTCTCCACTGTGAGGAAATAAAATTCCCCGTCTCTCCCCTGTAGAGGAAGGGAAATGCCCCCCTCTCTCCCCTGTAGAGGCGGGAAAAAAGGGCCCCCCTCTCCCTTTGAGGCCCGTAAAATGCCCCCTCTTTTTCCCCTGTGAGGCAAATAAATGCCCGTCTCTTTCCCCCGTAAGGGAAATTTAAATGCCCGTCTCTTCCCCCTGTAAGGGGGGCAGTTAAAAGCCCCGGGGCTCCCCCTGTAGAGGGAATAAAGTCCCGGGCCCTTTCCCCCGTTTGAAGTAATTTTCCCTCCCTATCCCCTGTAGTTTCAGTAAATTTCCCCGGGCCCCCTTTTCCCCCTGTAGATGGCAGTAAAACCCCCCTTCCCCTCCCCGGTAGAGGCAGTAAAAGCCCCCTCTCTTTCCCCCGTGAATGCATGTAAAAATTTCCCCGTCTCTCCCCTGTTGAGGCCAAATTTAAATTTCCCCGTTCCCCTCCATGTAGAGGGAGTAAATGCCCCGTCTCTCCCTGTAGAGGCCCGGGAAAAAGGGCCCCGTCCCCCCCCCCTTAGGGGCAGGGAAAAGCCCCGTCTCTCCCCTGTAGAGGAGTAAAATGCCCCCCTCTCTTTTCCCCTGAAAAGGGGAAAAAATTTCCCCGGGCTCTCCCTGTTAAAGGGAGTAAAAAATCCCCGTCCGTTTTCCCTTTTTCCCCCGTAAGGCAAATAAATGCCCCCTCCCCTTTCCCCTGTAGAGGCTAAAAGCCCCGTTTTCCTTTTCCCTGTAGAGGGAGTAAAAAGCCCGTCCTCCCCCCGTAGAATTAGTAAACCCCGTCTCTTCCCCCCGAAGCAGTAACAAATGCCCGTCTTCCCCTTTTTGAGGCAGTTAAAATTTCCTCGTCTCTCCCTGAAGCGTAAAGCCCCGTCTCTCCCCCCTAGAGGGGTAAATGCCCCCCCCTCTCCCCTTTTTAGAGGGGGAGTAAATCCCGTCTCTTTTCCCCTGTAGAGGCGGGGAAATTTCCCGTCTCTCCCTGTAAGGGGGGGGGTAAATGCCCCCGTCCTTTCCCCCGTTTGATGCAGTAAATGCCCCCCCTCTCCCTGTAGGGCAGTAAAAGCCCATCCTTTTCCCTTTAGAGGGAGGAAATTTCCCCATTCCGGAGGGGGGTGGGTTCCCCTTCCCCTTGTAAAGGGAAATAAATTTTTCCCCCTCTCTCCCCTTAGAGGCATAAATCCCCCCCCTCTCCCTGTAGAGGCAATAAAGGGCCCCCTCCTCTCCCCTGGTTTTTGGATAAATTTCCCCGCTCTCCCCTTGGTTTGATTCGTAAATGCCCCGTCTCTTTCCCGGGAGAGGGGAGTAAATGCCCCGTCTCTCCCTTTAAGGGGGTAAAGGCCCCCTCTTCCCCGTAGAGGCAAATTAAAAAGCCCCGGGCTCTCCCCGGGGAGGCGTAAATGCCCCGTTTTTCCCCTGTAAAAGGCAAATAAAAACCCCGTCTCTCCCCCGTAGAGGGGTAAATGCCCGGTTTTTCCCCTTTAGATGCCCTTAAAAACCCCGTCTCTCCCCTGTTTTAAGGGGATAAATGCCCCCGTCTCTCCCCTGTAGAGGGCAAATAAAGCCCCGTCTCTCCCCTGAAAAGCAGGGAAATTTCCCCGCCTCCCCTGTAAAATCAGTAAATGTCCCCTCTCCCCCCCTGTAGATGCAGTAAAGGCCCCCTTCTCTCCCCTGTAGAGGCAGTAAATGCCCCGGGCTCTCCTGTAGAAGCAGTTTAAAACCCCGTCTCCCCCCTGTAAAAGGCAAAATAAAAAGCCCCGTCTATTTCCCTGTTGATGCATTTAAAAGCCCCCCTCTCCCCCCTGGTTTTGAGGGAAAAAATGCCCGTTTTCCCCCCTTTTAGAGCCCGTAAAGCCCCGTCCCCCTTCCCCCCGTAGGAGGCAGTAAAAGCCCCGTCTCTTTCCCTGGGGTGGCAGGTTTAAAAGCCCCGTCTCTCCCCCTGTAAGGCAGTAAATTTCCCCTTCCCCCCTAAAACCCGCCTAAGGGAATGTAAATGCCCCGTCTCCTCCCCGTAGAAGGGAGTTAAAAGCCCCGTCTCTCCCCTGTAAGAAAAAAAGCCCGTTTTTCTCCCCGTTAAAGGGATAAATTTCCCTTTTCCCCCCCGTAGAGGCATAAATGCCCCCTTTTCTCCCCCGTAAAAGGGGGTAAATGCCCCCCTTTCCCCTTACGGGCTTCCCCCGTAAGGCAGTAAATGCCCCGTTTTTCTCCCCCGTAGAGGCGGGAAATGCCCCGGGCTCTCCCCTGTGAGGCATTTAAAGGGCCCCTCTCCCCCCCCCTTTTGAGGCGGTAAATGCCCCGTCTCTCCCCCGTAGAGCAGTAAAATGGGCCCCTCTCAAAACCCCTGTAGAGCAGTAAATTTCCCCTCTCTTCCCCCGTAAGCAGTAAATCCCGTTTTTCCTTTTAGAGGGGAAAAATGCCCCCCTCTCTTCCCCCTGTAGAGGCAGTAAAATTGGGCCCCGTCCCCTCCCCTGTAGAGGCATTTAAAATTGCCCTCTTCCCCTGTAGAGGCAGTAAATTTCCCCGTCTCTCCATTGAATTTCGTAAAAAAGCCCCGTCTCCCCCCTGGGAGAGGCCCGAAAATGCCCGTCTTTTCCCCCGTAAGGCCGTAAATGCCCCCTCTCCCCCGTAGAGGGAGTAAATTGGGCCCCTCTCTTCCCTGTAGAGGGAGTAAAAAGCCCCGTCTCTCCCCCGTAAAAGGAGTTTAAATGCCCCGTCTCTCCCCTGTAGAGGGAAATAAATGCCCGTCTCTCCCCTGTTTAAAAAAGTAAAATGGGGCCCCGGGTTTTCCCCCGTAGAGGCAATAAATGCCCCCCTTTTCCCCCCCTGTGAGGCAATAAATGCCCGTCTTTTCCCCTGTAGAGGGAAATAAAAACCCCTCTCTTCCCCTGTAGAAGGGGGTAAATGCCCCTTCTCCTTGTAGATGATAAAAGCCCCGTCTCTCCCCTGTAGAAAGGGAGTAAATGGGCCCACTCTCCCTTAAAAGGGGATAAATGCCCCCGCTCTCCCCTGTAGAGGGAGTTGGAATTCCCCAGCTTGTTTCAGTGTTTCAGGACTTTCTGCACAACTTGCTGATCTCCAAGGTTTCACACCGCGCATTAAACTGCCTTCATTAGCAGCAAGCTGCTTTCACTTACAGTGGGTACAGGAAGTATTCAGACCCCTTTAAATTTTTCACTCTCTTTCATTGCAGCCATTTGGTAAGATCCAAAATGCTTTTTTTTTTCTCATTAATGGACACTCTGCTCCCCCCCCCCCCCAATCTTGAAAGAAAAAGAAACAGAAATGTAGAAACTTTTGCAAATTTATTAAACAAGAAAAAGTGAAATATCACTTGGTCAGAAGTATTCAGCCCCTCTGCTGTGGTCAGAAGTATTCAGCCCCTCTGCTGTGAACCTCATATGTAACTCACATGCTGTCCTTCCTTCTGATCCTCCTTGAGATGGTTCTACTCCTTCATTGGAGTCCAGCTGTGTTTAATGAAACTGATTGGACTTGATTAGGAAAGGAACACACCTGTCTGTATAAGACCTCACAGTGCATGTCAGAGCACATGAGAATCACGAGGTCTAAGGAACTGCCCGAGGAGCTCAGAGACAGAATTGTGGCAAGGCACAGATCTGACCAAGGTTACAGAAGAATCTCTGCAGCCCTCAAGGTTCCTGAGAGCACAGTGGCCTCCATAATCCTAAAATGGAAGAAGTTTGGGGGACCACAACTCTCCCCCGACCCGGCCGTCCAGCCAAACTAAGCAATGGTGGGAGAAGAGCCTTGGGGAGAGAGGTAAAGAAGAACCCCACTGAGGCCGAGCTCCAGAGATGCAGGAGGGGGATGGGAGAAAGCTCCACAAAATTAACTATCACGCAGCCTTCCAGCAGTTGGGGCTTTATGGCAGGTATGCGGCCGATGGAAGCCTCCCTCAGTGCAAGACATAGAGAGCCGCAGACGGAAGCCTCTCCTCAGTGCAGACATGGGAAAAGCGCAGACAGAAGCCTCTCCTCAGTGCAAGGACATGGGGAAGCCGCAGACGGAAGCCTCTCCTCAGTCAAGACATAGAAAAGCCGGCAGACGGAAAGCCGCCCCCCAGTGCAAGACATAGGAAAACCCGCAGACGGAAGCCTCTCCTCAGGGCAAGAAAATAGGAAAGCCGCAGATGGAAAAGCCCTCTCCTCAGTGCAAGACATAGGAAAGCTGAAACGGAAGCCTCTCCTCATGCAAGACAAGGAAACCCGAAGACGGAAGCCTCTCCTCAGTGCAAGAGACAGGAAAGGCAGACGGAAGCCTCTCCTCAGTGCAAGACATAGAAATCGCAGACGGAAGCCTCTCCTCAGTGCAAGACATAGGAAAAGCCGCAGATCGGAAGCCTCCTCTCAGTGCAAGACACAGGAAAGCCGCAGACGGAAGCCTCTCCTCAGTGCAAGACATAGGAAAAGCCGCAGACGGAACCCTCTCCTCATGCAAGACATGGGAAGCCGCAGACAGAAGCCCTCTCCTCAGTGAAAGCACATAGGAAAGCCGCAGACTGAAGCCCTCCTCAGTGCAAGACATAGGAAAGCTGCAGACGGAAGCCTCTCCTCAGTGCAAGATAGGAAAGCCGCAGACAGGAAGCCTCTCTCCCAGTGCAAGACATAGGAAAGCCGCAGGACGGAAGCCTCTCCTCAGTTGCAGCACATAGGGAAACCCCGCAGACTGAAGCCGCTCCTCATGCAAGACATAGGAAAGCTGCAGACGGAAGCCTCTCCTCAGTGCAAGACCATGAAAGCCGCAGACGAAACCTCCCCTCAGTGCAAGAACACAGAAAGCCGAAAGACAGAAGCCCTCCTCAGTGCAAGACATAGGAAAGCCGCAGACGGAAGCCTCTCCTCAGTGCAAGACATAGGAAAGCCCCAGACGAAGCCTCTCCCCCAGTGCAAGACATAGGAAAGCTGCAAAACGGAAGCCTCCTCTTTGCAGACAAAGGAAAGCCGCAGACGGAAGCCCTCTCCTTCAGGGGCAAGACATATAAAAGCGCAGACGGAAGCCGCTCCTCAGTGCAGGACATGGGAAAGCCGCAGACGGAGCCGCTCCTCAGTGCAAGACATGGGAAAGCCCCAGACGGAAGCCTCTCCTCAGTGCAAGACATAGGAAAGCTGCAGACGGAAGCCTCTCCTCAGTGCAGACATAGGAAAGCCGCAGACGGAAGCCTCTCCTCAGTGCAAGACATAGAAAGCCGCAGACGGAAGCCTCTCCTCAGGGGCAAGACAGGAAAAGCTGGCAAACGAAGCCTCTCCTCAGTGCAAGACACAGGAAAGCCACAGACAGTTTGCACATGAAGGATCCCAGACTATGAGGAATAAGATTCTCTGCTCTGATGAGACGAGGTTGAACATTTTGGTGTTAATTGTAAGCGGTGGAGAAAACCAGGCCCTGCTCAACACCTGCCCAATACAATCCTAGCAGTGACACATGGTGGGGGCAGCATCATGCTAGGGGGGCAGTGACATAGGGTGGGGGCAGCATCATGCTATGGGGGAAGTGACACATGGTGGGGGCAGCATCATGCTATGGGGGGCAGGGACACATGGTGGTGGCAGCATCATGCTATGGGGACAGGGGCACATGGTGGTGGCAACATCATGCTATGGGGGCAGTGACACATGGTGGTGGTGTCAAAATGATAAATGGTGGAAGTGAAAGTATCTTTCCTCTACTCCTTTATCCAATTAAATGTCTCCTCCGAATTATATTATTATTATTACAGCTGTCGACAGCCGGAGCTCGAGAGATACAACCCACACCTTCCGTCTGGGGCATAAATCTGATTTATTAACAGGAAGTAACCTTTTGATATCTTCTTCGTATTAAGAATCCCATGATCATTCTGTCATTGGCTAATTGGCTGTTGCTGAAACTTCATAGTCTCCTGTATCTACCTAAGGTTGCTAGGCATTAGTTGACAAGAGACATTCCAAGAGAGAAATTTCTTTGGTTTCTTGATATAACTTCTCGCTGAAGCAGACAGTGCTTCCGTTCCAAGGAAAGCTGTGTGAAAGATATCTGATACTTCGATAAGGATGTATAGCAGTAAAAGCAGCTTAAACAAACTATCTGATGAGCTTAATAAGAATATAATGATGAAACACACTTTGATGTTTTTTCCTTAAATCATCAACTTGACAGTCCCCCCTAAAAAGATCAGAATCTGTTCTAACGCTCCCACCTAGCGCGTGAATGATGATTGATGCTCTTCCCTTAACTGAACAAGAATGGGGAAAGGTCATCTCCTTAGACACAGGGTGAACAGGGTGTTGAACCCACTGAACCACTGTCAGGCTTGCTCCAAGGGGCGTAACCAAGCAACGCCGGCCTCCTCCCAGAGCCTTTGATGGTTTAAAGGGTGAGAGTTGACCATTTTCCCGCCAGGTGCCACCTCAGAGCAGTCCCTCAGAGGCATCAATGGATTGTTTACAATCTCATAACCCTCAATGATTCTGGAGAGTCATGATGGAGGTGGCGCTTAATTGTTCAGCTATACCTTGTAAGGCTTCTCGGGTGTAATTATCAAACCTCTATTGATTGTAATAGATGTAATTTACCCAGTCCCCCTACTTTTTGTTGATTGTTATCTGGGCGTAAGTGATTCAAACCCTTTTACCTGGGCCCTAACTTTGAATTTATCAGGCACCCACCTTAGTTGTCCCTCTTGCATTTTTACACACATCCAGACTAGACAACATATGAAAGGATAAGGGAACAGTTCATAATGACTTATTGGTCGCAGTCACTTTCTTGCAGTGTGAAGCATGCACCCAGGTGGGTCTTCCTTTAAGTTTCGTTAAGGTTGGGGACATCAGCAGTACTTGGTATGGTCAAATCTGGGCTCCAGAGAATCTCTGACGTGTTTCTGCACCCACACAAAGTCACCAGGAGGTTGTAGCTTTGGTCAGAGTCTGGATCTGGAATGGAGAACACTATGGCATGGATTAGTTTCAGTTTATTAAATGTATTCAATTTATAACCGCTTGTATATATAAGCAACAACGTACACGCTCATGGGTCCCACACCGGAATCTTCCCCGGGATTCCCATAATCCAGACAATTCAAAATGAAATCGTGGACCCGTATATTTTGAGATATTTATCTTCTTTATTCAAAGCAACAGCCTTTCAAACGATTCAGTTAAAAGCATCGCATATAACTCAGTCACGGCAGACTAGTAGCGTGTGTTGCATAGATAAACAGGTAAATACCTTAGTTGCGCTTCAAGGCATTCAATAGGACAGGAGCAGCATGGACAACCGGCCAGACGAACGCCGCACGGATGCAACGTTTCAAGGGATCAACGCCCTCTTTCTCAAGCAGGCGTGCTCGGGGTTTCCCTTCCCTTTACATACCTTTGTATTTTAACCCTTTCTTCACCTAACTATCTTAAAAACATTTTAAAACTCAATTCGTCATTGAGTCCATTGGGGCTCTTGGAATCTAATGACACTATCCAGTATGTTTCTTTTTTTAGTAATTGTGTCTTAATCTGTTCTGCACTACTACCTTTTACCTTATCAAGTATACACCACTTCAATTCTGATACATTGTGTCTCTGTTCAAAAAAGTGTTTTGCTACCGAGGTCTCTCCGAAGTTTCTGCCTGTTGCAACATTTTCTTCCCTATTCTGATCTTTCCTTTGTTTGTAGTTCCTAATTGCACTTCTATGTTCGTTAAGACGAACTTTGATTTTTCTGCTAGTTTGCCCAACATATATCTGTCCACATGGACATTTTAACATGTATATAACCGCTTTTGATTCACAAGTAAAGTAATTCTTTATAGGAATTTTGTACCCTATCATCGGGTGACAAATCTCCGATCCTTTAATTATAGAAGTGCAATTTAGACAATTAAGGCACGGAAAAGTGCCCTTTCCTTGTGTTTGTAAAACCTGTTGTGTCCCAGCCTTGTTTTCTTTCAAATCTGAGGAAACTAATGCATCACCTAGGGAACGACTTTTCTTATAGATAAACCTCGGTACCTGTGAAAACAAATGACCAAATTCTTCATCACCTTGTAAAATATTCCAATTATTGAGTATACTCTTTTTTATCAATCTTGCATGATGATCATATTTGGATATATACATCAATCTGTTCTCTTTTGTTTTACTCGTCATGGATCTGTTCCTCAGCAACTCATCTCTAGGAATCTTCCTGACCTCTTCCCCTATTTTCGCCAATTCCCTTTCGTTATAGCCTCTTGCACTGAATTTCTCAATCAATTTTTCCATAGCCTCTATGTATAGCTCGTCGGTAGAACAAATGCGTCTAGCACGGACAAATTGTCCTTTTGGTATGCCTCTGAATACCTGAGGAGAATGAAAACTTGCTTGAAAACTTGATAAAAAAGAGTATACTCAATAATTGGAATATTTTACAAGGTGATGAACAATTCAGGTAGAGTTAGAGGAGGCATTTCAATTAAACCTCATTTCAGAGCAAATCAAAAAATCACTAGTCAGGGAAGCACCGAGGATCCCTATTTTCTACTTGGTCCCAAAGGTCCATAAATCATTGCAGAAACCACCCGGTAGACCAATTGTCTCCGGGATAAATTCGGTCATGGAACCTCTAGCAATTTTTGTAGATAATTTTTTACAGAAGCAGGTAAACCGCCATTCACATTGCTTAAAAGACACAGGGCAATTCCTAAGGTCACTGGAAACAATAGACCCCTCGCAAGTTACCATGATGGCAACTATGGATATTAAGTCCCTATATACCAATATCCCGATAGATCAGGGATTAAAAGCGGCACGAGAAGCATTAATTGAGGATCCATCTCTAGACAATGCGTTTATAGGTTTTCTGATGACACTGCTGGAAATTATATTAACAAACATTTTTTTTCGTTTTGGGAAACAAATTTACCTGCAACAGCAGGGAATTTCTATGGGGTCTCCAACTGCCCCTAGCATAGCGAACCTATATATGGTTGGCTTTGAAAATCAATATGTTTTTTTCTTCCGAGTTTGCGTTATCCATTGTGGGGTGGATGAGTTATGTGGACGACATGATACTATTATGGGGAGGTAATGAGAAACAACTAGATGAATTTCTTGAATTCTTAAATACACGTGTCCCCCTCATCCATTTTACAATGGAAAAGAATAGCAATATAATACAGTATCTCAATGTTGAGATCAATAAACATGCAAACGGATTCACCACTAATATATTTAGTAAGAAAGTAGAACGCAATAATGTCTTGCATAAAGCAAGTTTTCATTCTCCTCAGGTATTCAGAGGCATACCAAAAGGACAATTTTTCCGTGCTAGACGCATTTGTTCTACCGACGAGCTATACATAGAGGCTATGGAAAAATTGATTGAGAAATTCAGTGCAAGAGGCTATAACGAAAGGGAATTGGCGAAAATAGGGGAAGAGGTCAGGAAGATTCCTAGAGATGAGTTGCTGAGGAACAGATCCATGACGAGTAAAACAAAAGAGAACAGATTGATGTATATATCCAAATATGATCATCATGCAAGATTGATAAAAAAGAGTATACTCAATAATTGGAATATTTTACAAGGTGATGAAGAATTTGGTCATTTGTTTTCACAGGTACCGAGGTTTATCTATAAGAAAGTCGTTCCCTAGGTGATGAATTAGTTTCCTCAGATTTGAAAGAGAACAAGGTTGGGACACAACAGGTTTTACAAACACAAAGAAAGGACACTTTTCCGTGCCTTAACTGTCTAAATTGCACTTCTATAATTAAAGGATCGGAGATTTGTCATCCGATGAAAGGGTACAAAATTCCTATAAAGAATTACTTTACATGCGAGTCAAAGGCAGTTATATACATGTTAAAATGTCCATGTGGACAGATATATGTTGGGCAAACTAGCAGAAAAATCAAAGTTCGTCTTAACGAACATAGAAGTGCAATTAGGAACTACAAACAAAGGAAAGATCAGAATAGGGAAGAAAATGTTACAACAGGCAGAAACTTCGGAGAGACCTCGGTAGCAAAACACTTTTTTGAGCAGAGACACAATGTATCAGAATTGAAGTGGTGTATACTTGATAATGTAAAAGGTAGTAGTGCAGAACAGATTAAGACACAATTACTAAAAAAAGAAACATACTGGATAGTGTCATTAGATTCCAAGAGCCCCAATGGACTCAATGAAGAATTGAGTTTTAAAATGTTTTTAAGATAGTTTGGTGAAGAAAGGGTTAAAATACAAAGGTATGTAAAGGGAAGGGAAACCCCGAGCACGCTGCTTGAGAAAGAGGGCGTTGATCCCTTGAAAACGTTGCATCCGTGCGGCGTTCGTCTGGCTGGCTGTCCATGCTGCTCCTGTCCTATTGAATGCCTTGAAGCGCAACTAAGGTATTTACCTGTTTATCTATGCAACACACGCTACTAGTCTGCCGTGACTGAGTTATATGCGATGCTTTTAACTGAATCATTTGAAAGGCTGTTGTTTTGAATAAAGAAGATAAAGATCTCAAAATATACGGGTCCACGATTTCATTTTGAATTGTTTAGTTTCAGTTTATTACACAGATTTATAACATATTTTACAAGGCTATCATTCCCTGCACTCAACTGCTGTTGTTGAAACCTCCCTAATCTGGGCGGGCCTGAAAATACTATCTCATAAGGAGTGAGACCAGTGGGGCTGCCTACGGGTGTTTCTGACAGAATAAACTGCAATGGGTAGGATCTCGGGTCAGGGAAGAGATGTTTCTTTGCTAGCTTTCAGAATCTTGTTCTTCAGCGTGGCGTTCATTCTTTCTACTTTTCCACTGGATTCGCAATGGTAGGGAGTGTGCAGACCGAGGTCAGCTCCTACTACTTTCCAAATATCTCTGGTTACTTCTGCAATGAAGGCAGGTCCTTGGTCAGATTCAATAACCTCAGGGATACCAAATCTGCATACCAATTCAGTCAATAGTTTCTTCACGGTGGTTCTGGCAGTCATGTTCGTAAGTGGGTAGACTTCAGGCCATCCTGAGAACATATCCACCACCACTAGAACATACTTGTATTTTCCACTCTTGGGTAATTCAATGTGGTCAATCTGGAAAGGGTATAGTGGTTTAGCCAAATGCTTCCTTGGTGTTGGCATCAGTCCTCCGGGGTTACAAGTATTGGATATTTCACAACTTCTAGCATAGTTACTTGCCGTAGTGAAGATCCCGGGTGCTAGCTATATCTTGTTGTTTGAAGAAATCATCTGGCTAGTTCCTCTGTGTGTAGTGCCATGAGCCCATTGTACTACAGCTGGATATAATGCCCTTGGTAGGCAAAGTCTTTCCTCTAGAATCCTTCTTGGTGTATCTGTGCTCCCAATTCCTCCCAACTTTTCCTTTCCTTCGGGCTTATTCGAATTTTAAATTGTCCCAACAGGTTAACACCTGGATTCAATGCATCTTGTCCTTGGTTCTTCTCTTCTTCTTCCTCTCTCTTCTTTCCTGCTTTCTTCTTCTCACCTTCTTCTTTCCTTCTTTCTTCCTTCTCCTCACCTTCTCCTTTCCTTCTTTCTTTCTTCTCACCTTCTTCTTTCTTCCCACCTTCTTCTTTCTTCTCTGCTCTGGTCAGCACATATACAGCCACTCCTGCTTCCTCTCAAATCTCTGGGAAGAGAGCTGCGGCCTTTGCAGCCAAGTCTGCTTTGTAGGTGCCTTTTACTTCATCTGTCTCTATTCGTCCATGAGCTTTAGTCTTCAAAACGGCCACTTGAGCTGGCAATTGGAGAGCATGCATCAGAGTCTGAATGGCTTCTTGATTCTTGATGGGCGTTCCACTAGCTGTCTGGAAACATCGCAGGGCCCACTTCAGGCCAAAGTCATAGGCTACTCCGTACAAGTAGGCTGAGTCGGTGTATATGTTCACGGTCTTCTCTTCGGCGAGCTTAGAAGCTTCCATTACAGCTCAGAGTTCACCTTCTTGGGCTGACATTCTAGAAGGTAAAGATGCAGCCTTCACGGTTTCCTGCAAGGTAACCACAGCAAATCCTGCATGGAATCGTCCTTGATCATCCGCATATCTGGATCTGAATCTCTGTGTAGAAGACAGAGTCTGGGTTCTCCAACTTGGATGCTTGGAGACAGTAGGAAGATGGGAGGTTTCAGCCTCCATTTGTTCAAGACAGCCATGAAGAGGTTCATCCGTGGCAGTCTGGTCTTCTTCTGTGGTAGACCGATCTTCATCTTCATCTTCCGTCCTTGAGAGAGGAAGCAGAGTAGCTGGGTTGAGAGTAGCACATCTCTTCAAGGTGACATTCTCAGGCATCAGTAATGAGCATTGTATACGGAGATGGCGCTGTTTACTGAGATGAGGTTGCTGCCACTGTTTCGGGATCCCTTGAAGATCATGAGGAGCCAAAACATTGACCGGCTGGCCTAAAATGATGTCTTGTGTTTTTTCAAGATGAACTTGTGCAGCATTGACAGCTCTGAGGCAGGTAGGGGCAGTCCTCGCAACACCATCCAACTTGCAAGAATAGTATCCAAGAGGTCTCATGCGCTCTCCATATTTCTGTGCCAAGACTCCGGAAGCATGGCCATAGTGTTCAAATAGGAAGAGGTTGAAAGGCTGTGAGTTGACCAGGATTCCCAGAGCCGGAGCTTGTAGGATAAGTTGTTTCAGGGTTTGAAATGTGAAAAAAGTGTAAATAATGTCCTGAAAGAATCATATAAAACTTGCATAAGACTGGAAGCATTGGGTATCCATTGACGACAGTAAGTGACGAGGCCTAGAAATCCTTGAAGTTGTTTTAGATTGGTCAGAGAAGAAATGAGCATCACAGCTTTTTTGCGATCATCAGTAAGGTGTTTGGTCCCCTGTGATATGCAATGTCCGAGGAATACCACTTTCTTAGAACACCATTGGAGCTTGGACTGTGAGACTTTACAGTTGATGGATGCAAAATGTTGAAGAAGACTCAAAGAGCTTGATTGACAAGTTGGAAAATCGGGGCACACAAGAGACTGAGGTCTGCGTTGTGTTTGTTGTTTGAATCTTGATGGTTGAGGTTCATAAACTTGATATTGAGTTTCACAGGTCCCGAAGACTAATTTAGTTGCTGTTTTGATGCATATATATTGCCTTGTATTATTTACAACTTCTCCATCCAACCTGTCATAATATTAGTGTCCACATTCTATATCACCAAAATCTAATTCTTCAGTTCCTCTTCTTTCTTACACTTTCAACATAATTTCCATCATGACACTTGCTTGTTGTTCTTCACATCCATCATGTCATCTTGAAATTAACTTTGGTTGACAATTTCCATGTTCACTCAAAACCAAACATTTCCATTACCTTCAAAAGCCAACATTCCTTCGATTATGCTTGTATGCTTGTAGGTATGACGGCATTGGTTGGCCGTAGGTAGCAAGGTTCCTGTGTCATCACAAGCTTTAGTGCGGCACTGCCTCATGATATGTCCAGATGGTTGCAGTAAAAACAAGTTTTTTGAATTCAGTTGATATGAGTTCATGGGTTGAGGTCCCGGGTATACCTGTGCTGGTTGATTGTACAGTACCGTGTCAGGAGTCTGGGATGTAGGGTCCTTTGGGAGCTCTTCAAGTAGGGACACTGTAGAAACTTTCTTCACTTACTGAGAGGATTCAGTCTGAGCCAACAAAGAACTCTGAGCCTTAGCAATAGAAAAAGTTGACTTCCGGGCAGCTCTGCATATTCTGCTCGAATAGTATCAAAATAATCCTGACTGGGTTTAAGAAGACCTTTAACAAACGCCGTTGAAAAGAGGATTCTGTGAGCTTTAGTGTTCATGTCAAATCCATGGTCCTGGAATAAGGCAGATATCCGGTGATAAAAATTCTCCACGGATTCATTAGGACTCTGAGTAGAATTGAAGATATTGACTGAGGACTCACCCAAGCGTTCCTTTGCCCAAGAATGAAGACGATGGCAGAACTCTTCCCCAGATGAGTAAGTACTGATGTCCTCAACAGTGTCTTCTTGTAGGCCTGATGTGATGCTGGCAACATGGTATAGATCTTTCCAAGGGGCAGAATGTCTTCTGTATCTGACTGATGCCACAGGAAAATGCCACAGGGTTTTTCTCAGGGTCTGGCATTTGGGTTAGTAGATTATTGACTTATTCGGGTATAAAAGGCACGTAGATTGGTTGATCCTGGGGTATTGTGGCCAGCGTCGAGGGATGAGAAGGTAGCACTGGAAGAGAAAAAGAATCCAATGGCTGAGAAGGTGGTGGTTCTGCCAAAGGTGGGGGTAGGTCCATGAATGAGTCTGATTTTGGTGGTTGAGGTAATGTGGCTGTAGGTTGCAATGGAACTGAGGTTATACTCTTGAGCAAGGGTGAAGTTGCCCTGGGAGAGGGAGTGGTTTGAGTACAGGAGAGCCATGTAGTCCTCAGGCATTTGGCCATAGCATCTGTTAGTACCACTATCTGTATTTCATGTACTGGAGGAATTGGCTTGTGCTCAATAAATGCAGTAAGAATTGTATGAATATATGTCATAGGTGGAAATTCAAATATGCCCGAAAAAACGAGGGGTATGGCCAAAGATTGGAATTTGTTACCTTCGGCCAATTCAAGTACATTGTGCATCGTTTGTTTCAAACACAGTTATCATGGCAAACGTTATTATAAATGGGTCCAACGGCATAATAATATAATCACTGTTCAGTTGACCTGCTTGAGTGACAACTGCTGCAGACACGGGAAGAGGAGCACCACGGGAACGAGCACTAATTTCGTCACATTCCACCTGTATTCCCATTCCACCTTCCTTCACAATTTCTTCAGCAATACCTCCATTATGCTGCAGATGTGCTTTGGCAGGATTAACTATTCCCGTGGTATCCTGTTGGATAATGTTCCCCACAATGAAGATAAGAGTGGTGTTTGTGTCCCAAATTGAGGTAATGAACGTACAAACGTCAGGTGATTTGGATTCACTTTTAGGGTCCAGATATTCACCCTTAGGGTTATAAGTAGTTTGTCCAATGGTGACGTGTTGTCGTGGAGTTTGGTGATAGGACCTGTGGGCAGTATCCCCAAGGAAGTCAATGGGTGTTCTGAGTAATGTGTCCTCTTCTAGAGCAGCAGTTTGTGTGCTGTGAGCAAAAGGAAAAATACTGGAGTTCTTTAATGTGGGTTGCAGAAGTGGGTCCTGCCCCCTGTAGCTGATGGCAACTTGTCTTCCTCTCCGTTAGCATTGAAAGTCAGAATAGGGGCTATAGAGGAGCAGGGTACATAGAATGTCCCAGATGGTGTGAACAAAGGGTAGAGTGGTTGCGGGGCTGGTGGTGGTGTTTGTTGTGATGCTGCAGGTGTGCTGGCAAAGACATTATCACACGACAGTTGCGTATCAATGTTTACATCAGCAGTGTCAAGTGGAATGCCCGGAGAAGAGGTGGGATTAGGAATGTTACTAGGTGTAGCAATACGGCCGCTTCAACCCGGAACTTCCGGGTTCTTTGGATTGATTGGGACTACAAATATGGCCACCGGAAGTGGAAAGGGCAAGGCTTGGTGATGCATTTCTGGATGCAGAGAGTGTTTGGAATTTGTTAAAATGGCTACCGGAAATAATGGGAGGTTCTGGCACCGGAGCTGATGGAAGAATACTGGGAGGTGCCAGAGGTGAGATCATACAAGGTGCGATTAGTGTTGGACGTACCTTCCCACAATTTACGCAACTCTCAGCGTTAATGGAATTTTTATGACAACAATTGGAGCCAACACTCAAAAGTCTCCATCTTGAAATGGCGAAGGCTCACTCCTTATACATATGCATTCATCAAATCCTTCTTATTTTTTACATTCATTTTCAATGTAATTATACTTTGCAATTGAACATGCTGTTCTCTGCCAAGCCACCGTTAACTTGTAGAATGCCTCTGCAATTTTTCCAGTGCTGTCTCCCACATGTTGGCTTGTAATCTCCATGATTTATGCACGTTGCACACAGAGAGTTTCATTAACTTTTTCAAGTCCGACATATGTTACTACTTTTCTCTTCGAGCTTCAAGCTCAGCCGATGAGTGGTCACAACTACTCGACTGCACCTTTAGACTGAGCGCTATAATTTTTCAGTACGCCACAGAGACGAGGAGAGAAAATGTGAGCCCGCAGCTGTGACCTCCCTTAATAGATTCTTCGAACATGAAGCTGCGTTCTAACTCTTCAGCGCTTACAAGAATTGACTGCAGATAACTCACTGAGATAAAGACTAGGAGATAACTAATGACACAGACTAAGTATATATTAATCCTGAATGCAGTTGCTAGGTAAAAACGGAACAAATATACGCAAATGTATGTTGAGGTTAAGCCTCAAACACTTTTTTTTTTTATATATAATATCCTCTGCACATCAGCAGGTCTTGGGTATTCTCAAAAAACTCAGATCATCTGTATATAACAGGCTATGGTTGCTAGTCAACGGGGACTCTTCAGAAACTCAGATCATCTGTATAAAACTATAACAGGCTTCGGTTGCTATCGGGACCATTCTTAGGGACTCTATCCCTGATATCTCATTTACATCCATGAGGAGCCCAGCTCCTGGCCTACACTGAAATATGATACAGAAAGGAAAATACACTATCTAGTCACGTGTACTTTACAGAACAATCAGAGACATCAGTTGGTAGTGTTTAAAAGGTATACGCATATGATACAGACACCAGAATTCAAGACCACAACCTGGAACTGGACGCCTTCAGGTCTCCCTTAGAGAGTCGACAAAGTACCAGGGACTCACACTGGACTGTCCAAAAAAACACAGATAAGTCATGGATTTATAAAACCCAAACTTACCGGTTTCTATGGAGGTGATCAGTCTCCGTTTGGGCAGTCCCGGTTCATGCAGCCAGTAGCAGGGCGTCAGCTCCCCAGGGGTCTCGGGAAGTTTGAGAGCACAGCACCAAATGTCAAAATGATAAATGAGGGGTTGAAGTATTTTTCCTCTACTCCTTTATCCAATTAAATGTCTCCTCCGAATTATATTATTATTATTACAGCTGTCGACAGCTGGAGCTCGAGAAATACAACCCACACCTTCCGTCTGGGGCATAAATCAGATTTAGTAACAGGAAGTAACCGTATGATATCTTCTATGTATTAAGAATCACATGATTATTCTGTCATTGGCTAATTGGCTGTTGCTTAAACCTCATGGTCTCCTGTATCTACGTAAGGTTGCTAGGCATTAGTTGATAAGAGACATTCCAAGAGAGGAATTTCTTTGGTTTCTTGATATAACTTCTCGCTGAAGCAGACAGTGCATCCATTCCAAGTAAAGCTGTGTGAAAGATATCTGATACTTCGATAAGGATGTATAGCAGTAAAAGCAGTTTAACAAACTATCTGATGAGCTTAATAAGAATGTAATGATGAAACAGACTTTGATGTTTTTTCCTTAAATTATCAACTTGACAGTGGCAGCATAATACTATGAGGGCAGGGACATATGGTGGTGGCAGCATCATGCTATGGGGGCAGGGACACATGGTGGTGGCAGCATCATGCTATGAGGGCAGGGACACATGGTGGGGGCAGCATCGCGCTATGGGGGGCAGAGACAGGATTACTGGTGGAAGGAAAGATGAATGCGGCCAAGTCCAGAGATCTCCTGGATGGAAACCTCTTCCAGACGCTCTGGACCTCAGACTGGGCCGAAGGTTCTTCTTCCAACAAGACAATGACCCTGAGCCCAGAGCTAAAATAACAAAGCAGCGGCTTCAGAACAACTCTGTGCCCATTCCTGACCGGCCCAGCCAGAGTTCTGACCTAAACCCAATGGTGCAACGCTGGAGAGACTTGAAAATGGTGTCCACCAACGTTCACCATCCAACCTGAGGGAACTAGAGAGGATCAATCTGCAAGGAAGAGGCAGAGGAGCCCCAAATCCAGGGGTGAAAAACTTGTTGCATCATTCCCCAGAAGACTCATGGCTGTACTAGCTCAAAAGGGGCTTCTACTCCATACTGAGCAAAGGGGATGAATATTTATGACCACAGCAAAGGGGCTGAATACTTATGACCATGTGATAGTTCGGTTTTTCTTGTTTAATAAATTTGCTAAAAATATCTACATTTCTGTTTTTTTTCTTTCAAGATATGGGGAGGGAGGAGGGTGGGGGGCAGAGTGTACATTATTGATCTTACCAAATGGCTGCAATGAAGGAAAGAGTGAAAATGTAAAGGGGTCTGAATACTTTTTGTGCCCACTGTAAAGCAGAACAGCCCTTTCTTCATTACATGAGGCATATAACAGAATAGTCCTTTCCTCATTACATCAACATCAGACATATAACAGAACAGTCCTTTCTTCACTACATGAGACATATAACAGAACAGTCCTTTCTTCACTACATGAGACATATAACAGAACAGTCCTTCATTACATCAGACATATAACAGAACAGTTCTTTATTCATTACATCAGACATAGAGTAGAACAGTCGTATCTTCATTACATCAAACATATAACAGAACAGTCCTATCTTCATTACATCAGACATATAGCAGAACAATCCTATCTTCATTACATCAGACATATAACAGAACAGTCCTATCTTCATTACATCAGACATATAGCAGAACAGTCCTTCATTACATCATAAATATAACAGAACAGTTCTTTCTTCATTACATCAGACATAGAGCAGAACAGTCGTATCTTCATTACATCAGACATATAACAGAACAGTCCTTTCTTCATTACATCAGACATATAACAGAACAGTCCTTTCTTCATTACATCAGACATATAACAGAACAGTCCTTTCTTCATTACATCAGACATATAACAGAACAGTCCTTTCTTCATTACATCAGACATATAACAGAACAGTCCTATCTTCATTACATCAGACATATAACAGAACAGTCCTATCTTCATTACATCAGATATATAACAGAACAGTCCTATCTTCATTACATCAGATATATACAGAACATCCTATCTTCATTACATCAGACATATAACAGAACAGTCCTATCTTCATTACATCAGATATATAACAGAACAGTCCTTTCTTCAGCACCTCAGACATATAACAGAACAGTCCTTTCTTCATTACATCAGACATATAACAGAACAGTCCTATCTTCATTACATCATATATATAACAGAACAGTCCTATCTTCATTACATCAGACATATAACAGAACAGTCCTATCTTCATTACATCAGACATATAACAGAACAGTCCTTTCTTCAGCACCTCAGACATATAACAGAACAGTCCTATCTTCATTACATCAGACATATAACAGAACAGTCCTATCTTCATTACATCAGACATATAACAGAACAGTCCTATCTTCATTACATTAGACATATAACAGAACAGTCCTTTCTTCATTACATCAGATATATAACAGAACAGTCATATCTTCATTACATCAGATATATAACAGAACAGTCCATCTTCATTACATCAGATATATAACAGAACAGTCCTTTCTTCAGCACCTCAGACATATAACAGAACAGTCCTTTCTTCATTACATCAGACTAAACAGAACAGTCCTATCTTCATTTACATCAACATATAACAGAACAGTCCTATCTTCATTACATCAGACATAAACAGAAAAAGTCCTATCTTCATTACATAAAACATATAACATAACAGTCCTATCTTCATTAAATCATATATATAACATAACAGTCCTATCTTCATTACACAGACATATAAAAAGAACATCCTTTTTCATTACATCAGCATATAACAAACAGTCCTATCTTCATTACATCAGACATATAACAAACACCTATCTTCATTACATCAGACATATAACAGAACATTCCCCATCTTCATACATCAGACATATAACAGAACAGTTTCCTTTCATTACACAAACATATAACAGAACAGTCCTTTCTTCATTACATCAGACAGAAAAATGAAAACAATCTCACCAAATCTCAGGGTACGGTTCAGCAGGAGCTTCAGTAACTTTGTTTCAACATTCTCAGCCCCAAAGAGTCCTTCAGCTCTAGCACCGCTCTCCTCTGAACTGCAGCAGGTGCCTTATATTAGGTCTGTATAGCCCGGGCTGGAGTATGGGAACAACCTTTCCCACCAGGGCTCTCCGGCTGCTTTTAAATCCCAGACCCGAAATCCAGTACGACTAATGTTGTGCGATATAATGTGCAGTAAACAGCGTGCGGTATAATGCACAGATAATGGCATGCAATATAATGTGCAGTTATTACCGTGCGGTATAATGTGCAGGTAACGCGTGCGGTATAATGTGCAGGTAACGGTGTGCGGTATAATGTGCAGGTAACGGTGTGCGGTATAATGTGCAGGTAACGGTGTGCGATATAAGTGCAGTTAACGTGTGTGCGGTTTTAATGTGCAGTACGGTGTGCGATATAAGTTCCCGGGAACAGGTGCGGTTAATGTGCAGGTAACGGCTGTATTATAATGTGCAGTAACGTTTGGGAGTACAATTGCAGGTAAGGGGTGTAGTATAATGGTGCAGGGAACGGTGTGCTGTATAATGTGCAGGTAACGGTGTGCGGTATAATGTGCAGGTAACGGTGTGCGGTATAATGTGCAGGTAACGGTGTGCGGTATAATTTGCAGGTAACGGTGTGCGGATAATTGCAGGTAACCGGGGTGCGATATATGGCGGGAACTGTGTGCGGTATAATGTGCAGGTAACGGTGTGAGGTATAATGTGCAGGTAACGGTGTGCGATATAATGTGCAGGTAACGGTGTGCGATATAATGTGCAGGTAACGGTGTGCGGTATAATGTGCAGGTAACGGTGTGCGGTATAATGTGCAGGTAACGGCGTGTAGTATAATGTGCAGGTAACGGTGTGCGATATAATGTGCAGTAACGGTGGCGGGATAATTTGCAGGGACGATGTTTCGGTTTTAATGTCAGGTAACGGTGTGCGGTATAATGTGCAGGAAAGTGTGCGTATAATTTTGCAGGTAACGGCTTAGTATATGCGGTAAAGGTGCGTATAGTGCAGGTAACGGTGTGCGGTATAAATGTGCAGGTAACGGTTGCGGTAAAATTTTTGGCAGGTAACGGGGGTGGGGGGATAAAGTGCAAAGGCTTTTTAAACCCGAAGTGTGGTATAATGTGCAGGTAACGTGTGCGAAAAATTTGGGGAAATTTCCCTTAGGATAAGAGTGCCGGAAAAAAGGGCGTGCGTATAAGGCGGTAACAGCGTGCGGGAAATGGGCGGGAACAGTGCGGGTTTAATGTGGGGAAG
>JAODAL010050428.1:0-27412 GCA_025379985.1 Phyllomedusa bahiana
TTGCTGTACGGGCCCTCCACAGTCCCCAGACCTAACCCAATCAGTCATACCCAAGTTCCAGTCTGCACCAACAGGGGAATGTAGAAAGCCCGGGATCAGATTTGGCAAGACTGCTGAATCGATCCAGAGCCCAGAAGGATTCAGGCAGTATTGAAAACCAAATACTAGCAAAATAATAAAAATTAAAATGTTAATTTTTAGGAGCAAAACAGTAACAATGCAGTTACATTAAAGAATCTGCAGAACTAAGCAGATGCTAAATACTTGCAAGTCAAATTTATGTATAAGATAGGTAAGATGATTGTCTATAAAATGATGGTCGCCTCATGTACAAAGCTATAGTGGATGGCGAGATATAGAGCCTGAAAGTCACAAGTTCAAAACATTGTTACCCTTTTGCTTGTCAGTGTCTATTCTACCTAAATTGCTTGATTATTGTATCAAAAGGGTGATAAAAAGCCTTATGTTACCATGTTACTACAGTAAAGTTATCACTTAAACATGCACCATGTATGAGGGAGTGGGAGCCCGGGAAATTGAGGAGTCAAAGCTTTGGCTTACCGACTCCACAGCCCTGATAACACACCAAGATTGTGCACGTTCTGATTTTCCGGAACGCCGGCGGTGTGAAAAACCGCCCAGTAGAAAAAAAATGTGCGATTTAGGCGGATTTTCTATTGACGTCTACAGAAGTGATTGACGGTCCGTTTTCAAACCCAAAAACAGTCTGAAAAACGGACTGAAAACCTTTGCCGTGTGGACGTACCCCGACAAAAACTAACGTATATAACAAATTGCATTCAGGAGCCTAAAACTCACACAGGCCTAAGGCTATGTCTACAAAGCATAGCTTCACTGTCAGATTCAGTATTTTGAATTCGCCAAAAATCTGACGCTAAACTGTGCCGTATAGACAGCAATGAAAAACCCATGCTATAGTCTACACAACACGGATTTTTTTTTACCGCCATTTTTAAAACTGGGTGAAATATACAACATGTTGCATATTTCTGCGGGATTCTGGCAGATTGCCGTACATTAAAATCGGAAAAAAGACTCTTTTTTGTGCAAATCTGCACCAAAACCCACGGTCCAGCAATGTCAAAATGCTGTCGGATTTTTGGAGGGCATTTTGACATTGCAATGTAGACCTAGCCTAATACTTTCCACTGATTACAACTGCTCTTTTAAAGGGGGTTGTCTCACTACATTGATTCATCTTACCTCAGTCCTGTTTTCTTGGTTTCATTTTGAATTCGGGGCGTGTTACGCTTTCCACTAGGCTGCAATAGAAGCCAGGTTGTAGCTATAGCAACCAGTGCTGGCAGCCTATCAGGAGAGATTGAACAGGTCTGTAGTTATAGCGACCTGAGGAGCTAATGCAGCCCATACAAAAGGGGATCTCAGAATAGGTAAGACACTTAACGGACACTAACTGCAAAGTGACTCGTTTTGCAAGATCTTTAACATAAAAAGCAATCCCTGTAGTGAGACAACCCCTTTAAGTTCATTCCACCCTTGCCAACAATTTCTATTCTTGGGATTTGTTGGACACATTCTGAGTGATGTGACTATCCTGATACACTAGCACCAACTCACTTTCCTGAAGACAGCATTCTGATGCTGCAGCATGTAGCTCACACAGCTAAAACATAATGTAACAAATACTCAGCTAGGAAACTACACACAGTAACATTTTAGGGAACCAAATCAATTCCCCCAGGACCCAAGAGCCCAGACTACTGCTGGTTTCCCCACAGGCAGTACTCTGCTTGTCAATCAACACTTGCGGTAGCATAAAGTACAGGATGCAGCAAAGCCAGCATCAGCCGGGCTGCACAGAGAGGCATCGAGCTTGTAAGCCGTGGCGGTCAGCACCAGCCTGAACTCACCCTCATATCCTTGCAGCTGTTACATTTAAAAAGGCAAAGAAGCTACAACCAAAAAAATAACATTAAAAACAATCAAGCCTTTGGTTCATAGAAGCGGCACCATTTCACCTTCAAGACTGCAGGATTACTAACATCTGGGCAGCCTATGGCCCCAACATGCACCGGCACCCACGTTGTATTCAGTCAATGCCTAGGACATGGGCTGTAAATACTACCCCAGAGATGTTTAACAGGGGACTAAAGCCTGCTTTAGGGAATGTCCCCACTGCATGGGTTTTTGGCTGAAAATGAGCAGAACAGGGCTCTATGGAAAACCCGTGCAGCAGTCCCCACTGCACGGGTTTTCCGCCCGAAGAACATTGATCAAGCACCTTCTTCTGTCCAGTTTCCGGATGGACTATGTGCATCTCAATGTGAAGGGGGAGGACTTTTCTCCGCTCCACCGCGTGTAGACGGCCGCAAAACAGTGCAGATACCGGTCGCTAAGCCGTCCGGCATTTGTCACTTGCTGTGTAAACGGCCCCTTAGATGTGTATTGCCTTCTGAAAATTAACCACCCACCTGAAAAATGCAGACATTGGGGCAAGGAGGAGACAACACAAATTTGTCTTGACAAAGGTAATGAAATTGTCCACCTGCAATACCTTAAGGCGTTGTTTAAGTTGGTACGCTACTGTAAAAAAAATCCCTCACTTTTGTCGTCCCCTCCATTCCAGCACAGCTACTGTCTCCTCTTCCCCAGTATTTGGTTCACTTCATGGACCTGGTGATATTTCCTGACATCCCACTTTAAAAATGAACAGCTCCAAGTGGTAACATCAGGTAATGGTACATGAACAAACTGAATACTGGGGAAGATAGACCGCGACAGTGCGGGAAGGGAGGCGAGCACATAGAGTATGAGGTTTATTATATTAGCCTCATTCAAAATGGACAGCCCCTTTAAATGGTTACAAATGGTCATGCCATAAGCCTTCATGGTACGGAGTACAGGCTTAAACAGGAAACAACATGGCACTTAAAATGTTACATGCACCACTATTGAAAACTCCATTTACTCTAGAAGTAACACTACATAAACCAAGATGCTCCGAATAAACAGGATTATACAGTCCTACATTAAACGCCATGATGGCCATCTTCACTAAAACCTGCCTCATGACCGATAGAAGTCTGTGGTCACATCCTGAGCATGTGTAGTATGTGTTGTGTTAGTCTGAGCTCCACTGGTCAGCAGTATTTTAGCACATGTGGCAAATTTTAGGGAAGATGACTTTCTGTCTTATTGCTCAGTCTAACACGTGAATGAAAATGTTGGCATACTGTACTGCGAAACATGGTAACCAATCATCAATGATAAGAAAACACTTGGGCCATGTTCACACGGCTTATTCTGGGACGTAATTCAGTCCGTAATTATGCGCCAGAGTGCGCAAATTACGGGCTGAATCCGTCCCAGTAACTACGATAATGCACAGTTCTCATAGAGAACTATGCATTACGTCTCCTCTCCCTGCTCGGACAATACGCCGAGGGGGGAGATAATTGACATGTGAATTACTAGCGGCGTATACGCACCGCTAGCAATGACTGTCTATGGGCCGGCGATGTGCCGGCCCCCCGCTCACTCTCCCACTCCCGCCCCGCCCACACGGCGTAATTGCGGGGCGGAATTACGCCCCGCAGTTAAGCCGTGTGAACATAGCCTTAGGGTATGAATACCAGGGCTGTGAAGTCGGAGTCGTGGAGTCGGAGGCTATTTTGCAGGAGTCGTCATAAAAGGGACCGACTCCGACTCCCAAAATATATAATAAGATGGTCCAGTTAGTTCGATGCAAAGAGCAAGAGGAATTGGGTCCGGCCAGTGCTGCTGCTCCCATATCTTCAGCCTTATCACATGAGGAGTGTAATTGATGACATGGAGCAGGCAAAGCGCTGCCCCAGGGGAAAGATTCTGCTCCCAGGGCAAACAGATTTCAGGAACATTTTTCACCTGTTTTCAAAGAAGTAGAAGTTCAACCATTCATCAAAACTGACTGTGGCTGAGGCAATTCCTTTATACCCTGACATTGTTAGAGATGTTACCCCTGTGGTCACTGCTTTGCCCCAAACCCAAGTTAGTGGTAGAGAGGGCCGTTCTCTAGCCTGGAAATAATGAGATCACAGGTGAGGTCATGTATGCAGGATCTGATGGAGGCAATACTATGTCGCAGAACAACTTCAGAGACGTCACAACTGGTCCTGCAGTGTTTTGCATATGTACAATTTTTTTGTGTCCAAAAGTCATGTCCAATAAATATATTTTACACTGACAAGCAAAAGGGTAACAATGGTTTGAATTTGTGACTTTCAGGCTCCATATCTCACCATCCACTACAGCTTTGTACATGAGGCTACTGTAATTTTATATACAGTCATCTTACATCTTATACATAAATTTGACTTGCAAGTATTTAGCATTTGCTTAGTTCTGCAGATTCTTTCCTGTAACTGCATTGTTACTATTTTGCTCCTAAAAATCAAAGTGTTAATTTTTATTATTTTGTTAGTATTTGGGAAATCCACCTTTGGTTTTCAATACTGCCCGAGTCCTTCTGGGATCTGAATCAGATTCAATCATAGCTTGACCAAAATCTGATCCCAGGTCTCTTCTACAAATTCTCAGTGTTAGTGCAGACTGGACTTGGATACAAATACAGCTTTTTCTTCAACTCCACCCACAAGTGTACCGACTCCACAGCCCTGATGTTCACACGGCGTATTGGGGCGCGTATGGTATGTGCCGCAATACACTGGGTGTTTTGGAACCACATGCTAATCAGCGCGTAATTCAAAGCACAGGGGGACTGGCACCCAGCTGGCCCCATTGACATGCAGTGTCAGCGTCACTAACAATTGACATGTCACTTTTCTCCCCCGGCGTACAATATGATCACATCGTACGCCCGGGGAGACGACGCGTAATTCATAGTTCTCTATGAGAGCTATGGATTACCGTAATTGCAGCGCACATTTCACCGCGTATAAAGCGCAAAACACGGCAACAAACTAGCACAATTACACATACCCTTAGAGGGGCATGTATGAAAATTGTCTAGGTCTAAGACTTTCTTTGTTGCCCATAGCAACCAGTCAGAGCTCCCCTTTTATTCTTACAAAGCACTATATGAAATGAAAGGGGCACTCTGATTGGTTCTTATGGTCAACAAAAAGTCTTAGACCTAGTTTTCATACATGTGGCCCTAAAGTGTAGAGGGATAAAAAGAAAAAAAAAAAAAAAAAAAGGGGGATTTGTTCACACAGTATATTTTTCCTGTACTGTGTGGAATCTGAGTGCAAGCCATAGACAGCATAGATGGGTACTGCCTCCTTGACTGCAGTGAGAAAAATACGTGCTGAATTGGAACAACACGTGAAGAAGTGACATGCTCCATATTACACATGTGGAAATATCAATATGAAGCTGCACCATTCTTTCACGTTTATCAATGAAACACATGCAGATGTCACATGAAACAAAAGGGGATGTTCACACATTGTATTTCAATACGAAAAACGGAGCAAAAACCGCTGCCTCATACGCATCCAGAAACCTGCAGTTTTAAATAGGGTTCCTGCTGCATTAAACGGATCAAGAACCGACATGTCTATTCTTTGGACGGATCTGAAAGTGTTTTACATCGAAACTAATATGAATCACACTGCACATCTAAGGCCCCGTTCACACGGCTTATTCACGGCGGATTTGTGAGCCGGATTGCGCTCGCAATTCCGGCGTGAACAAGGGGCGGGTGCGGGGGGCGCGGCCCGCCGGCCCCATAGACACTGCATTATTAATAATAATGTGCATGTCACTTTCTCCCCCCGCGGCGGATTCGCCGAGCAGGGAGGAGCGACGGAATCCACAGTTCTCTATTAGAGCAGTGGATTACCGTAATAACTCCGACGGATTGGCGCCGTACTGCAGCACAAATCCGACGTGCAGTATGGCGCCAAAATAAGCCGTGTGAACACGGCCTAAAGGCACCGTGGGAACATACCCTCAGCCTTCCACTTGGTATTCCATATTAAAATATGTTGTGTCAACAAACCCCAAGACCAATTTATTTCTACGAACACTTGGTCACCTCAGCCACGCAGAAAAGAAACATCTACAGCTGACTGAAGAATCAAAGATGGGCGCAGGAACAGAAAGGGATTGTTTCTGGCTGAAAACTCTCTCATGAGCTTTGAAAACACAAAGTAATAATATGCGTCCATTTCTCCCTCAGGACACAACGCCACAGGGTTTGCCATCATCCTAGTGTTCTCTACCACCTCCTTTTATGACACCACTTGAACACAAGCTTGTCAACTTCCAATGACAACACAGCCAGCTTAGGATAAGGCTATGTTCACACAGCTTAACTGCGCAGTTACGCCGTGTGGCTGGGGCGGGAGCCGGTGGAGCGGGGGGCCGGCACCTCGCTGGCCCATAGAGAATCACTGCTAGCGGCAGTGACCTGTGAATTATCTCCCAGCCCGGCGGATTCGCCGAGCTGGGAGAGGAGACGTAATCCATAGATCTCTATGAGAACTGTGGATTACCGTAATGAATGGGCCGTTTTCAGCCCGTAATTTGCGCACTTCTGCGCGTAATTACGGACCAAAATACGGCCCATTTTAAGCCGTGTGAACATGGCCTAAAAGTGTCTCTAGGATGTAACACCAGCTGTGTGTGTCCCTGATAACAAGGCAGTATAGACAACCAAGGTATTTTACTTGACAAACCTGACATCTATATAATCACATGTACAGCTGTTCAAGAGCAACCAAAGTTTGTTAATTAGGGTGCTTTCACACGATGCATTTTTGATGCGTTTTTTTTGTGCAGGAAGGCACAGTAATTAATGATGTACATTGCTGCACAAAGAAAATGTCAAAAAAGCATCCAAAAACGCACCATGTGAAAGCACCCTTAAGTGGACCTGATGTGATTAACCTTTAGCTAAGGGTGCGTTTTTGACACGTTCTTTGTGCAGCAATGTACAGCATTAATTACTGTGCCTTCCTGCACAAAAAATAAAATGTGTCAAAAACGCACCGTGTGAAAGCACCCTTAGCTAAAGGGTAATTACATCAGATCCACCTAAGGGTGCTTTCACACAGTGCATTTTTGATGCTCTAATGCAGAAACACACAGTAATTAATGTTCTGTATTTCAGCAAAAAAAAAAAAAAAAAAAAAAGAACCATTTGAAAGCACCCTTAAGCGATGTTCACACGGCTGATTTGGGCACGAATTTCAGCCGTATTGCACGCCGTATTTGCACCTCAATACGGCTGAAATCCATCCCTGTCATTACGGTAATCCATAGTTCTCATCGAGGACTTCTGTAGGACGCCTAAAGAATTGACATGTGACTTATTTTAGCACCGGAAACTGCGCTGAAAATAAGTGATTAAACTGCATCACGTGAACTACGACATGGTTTTACATAGAAATCAATTCAAATAAATGGACGGTGTTTTAAGTAATTTTTGACACTGTTCTGGGGGTGGAATCTGTGCCAAAAACAGCATCTAAATCAGCTGCGTGAACATACCTTAAGGGTATATGCCACAATACAACAAGCCACCATAATCATAGAAAATGCCTATGGGTAAAAATAACACGCTAAAACTTAACGTTTATTATCAAATCTATTAAAAATAAGAATAATATCCTAACGCGAAAAAAATATAAGCGGAGCACCCACCCCAAAAAAGGGCGACCCCGCACTGGAACACCCTACCTACACTAAACAGTGTGAGACAAATACTAATATGACGCAGGACCAACAACAATTAAAAATAAATAGAAAAAAAAAAAAAAGGACTATAGAATATATGACAATTACAACAATCATAAAACACCTATGCTGAATATAATATCCACACTATCTTTTCTTTATATTATTATTATTTATTTTAAAGCGCCATTCGAGGGGGTTACATACATTACATAAGTCAAACGAGTACAGTGATAAGATTAATGAAAATTGGGCACGACAGAGGGAAGAGGACCCTACCGGGGGGGCTTACAATCTCAAGGGGGGGGAAAGAACAGGAGTAAGACAGACATGTCTGTGGGGGAATAGTGACATTTTTAGGAAGGTTAGGAAAGCCTAAGAAAATGGGTTTTCAGGTTGCTTTTGAAGCTGGTGAAATGGAGGAGAGTACCCCTTTTTGAAAGTTGCCGGGCCCTCCCTCCTACCCTTTTCAGTATACCCCAACACGTAAGCACCCGAAAGGAGTGTCATTTTCCTTCTTCCTAGGACGCACAGTTCTCTCCCAGAAGTACGACTGTTTTGCATAGCACTCAATAAGTACGTGTGAGCATACCCTAAATCCTACAAAAAAATAAAAATTTGCGCCTTCCCACGTGATTGGTGACGTGTAAATACGGAGGCTCCCAGCATTCTGACCCCCAGAAATCATACATTTAACACCAACTCCGCAAATAGGTGCTTAAAGAGAACTTGTCACATTTTTTTGCCCCCCGGTTTTAGGACAAAAAGTATTACAGGCCCCTTAAAGGGTATGTTCACACAGGGTAATTTGGTGCAAAGTATACCCCTGCAAATATGGTAAAAACATACACCAATTTGCCATGTTAAACCGGCACTCCCGGGGTGTCAGTCCACACCATGAAAAAGTAACGTCACTTCTTTCAGGCACTTACAGGGGAATATTGAACTGAATAGGAGACCGGGTCGTATTGTTGTTTTAAGTCCTCGCTGGCCAGGTACGCGCCGCTATACGCTATGTGAATTCAGCCTTATGTTTTGTGTCATTTATTTATTTTTACTAAGGGCATGGTTATTAGTATAAATGGAACTAATCATAAAAACAAGATAATGATTAGGGTATGTACACACGGCATATTGGGGGTTTTATTACGGCCCCAATACCCGTGTTTTCAGAACCCGCGCGACACGTAAATTTCCCAAACATGGGGGAAGGGGGGGCCCCCCGGGCCACGGGGGCCCCCAGAATGCATTGTCAATGGCACGTAATCGCCACTGACAATTGAAATGTCACTTTTCTCCCCGGGGAGTATTCCATAGGTCTCTATGAGAGCTATGAATTACCGTAATTGCAGCACGCATTTCGACGCGTATAAAGCAAAATACGCGGCGAAATACGGGTGCAATTGCGCAGCAAAATAAGCCGTGTGAACATACCCTTAGATCCAAAAAACCCACAATCTTCCTTTAAGGGTATGCTCACACGGAGTATTGCGACCAGATGTCAGGTGTTTTAGAAGTAAACGCTGGCCAGCACATCTTTTTAAAATCACAGGGGGGCGGCCCCCTTTTTCCCCCTACGTCAAAGCCCGGGGGGAAAAAACATTCACTTCTTTCACCCAGTGTTTAATACGCGTTGGAGAAGACGGAGGTAATTCATAGCTCTCTATGAGAGCTACGATTGCCCCAAATTTCGGGGGCATTTCAGATGTAGTTGGGGGGGACAGAATTTTTGTGTCTATAAAACCGGGTCATGTGAACACAGTTTTGCCTTGTTTTTTGCAAAAAATAAAATTTGGGTACAGAAAACCCGACATTGCCCAACTTGTAATAGAAACCCCCAAAATTTTTCCTTTTAAAAGGACCCCCCACCTGGATCATTACACTATTAGCGGAATCCCCTTTTGCAGGGAGCCCTACCCTAAGCTGATCCCCTTGGGGTTTATCACAAATAGGGAAAATTAAAAAAACCTGTCAAAAACAGGTTATGCCCCCCTTGTGAGGGAACCCCCAAGCTAGTGTCAGACCCGGGTTTTTCCCGCCGGGGTGTTTTCCCCCTTTTTCTGTAAGATGCTGGAGTTTTAGAGTAAATTAAAAGTCAAACTTTTTTATGAGGGAAAGGGGTTAAAACCCCCCCCACTAACAGTTATTCACATTTTAACCTATTCAAATTTAAAAAATCAGTTGAGGTGGGCGGGGCCCAGCCTGGGTGATGGGCGGGGTTTTAAAAAAATGATCTTTGAAAGAATTTTTTCTGGCTGAAAAAACTGAGATTTGAGCATTAAAAACACGAAAAATACAAGGGATCTTTTCAGAATAAAAAGGGGCCCCAAGGGGGCTGGGAAAAAATGCAGGTCTGACATTAAACTTGTGCTGGGGCCCCAACAAGGGGGGGAAAATCTATGTGAAGGTTCCCCTAACTGCCCAAAAAAAGGGATTTTGGAAATTTAAAACATCAATTGGGAACTAAACATTTTCCTGCTGGGGTTTGATGAAGGGGGAAACAAAAAAGTAGTTATCGGGGGTTTCATAGAAAAAATAAAGATAATCTACCTACTTTAAGAGCTTCTTTCCCCCTCATTTTCTATCCTAAAATCCACTTTTTGGGACATGCCAGGGGTCACAGTTAACATGTGATTAAAAGCTATTAAATCTCCTTCTAATAGTTTTAAACAGAAAAACACAAGAAATCTCAATGGTTTTAAAAATTTCCCTTTTTTTGGGAGTAAAATTCCTGTTTTTTGGGGGTGTCCAGGTTTTTCCCAAACTTTCTTTCCTTTAACTCCCAGACTGCATTGGGAATTTAGGCTTTCCCCCCCCAAATTTTTCACCCGCTAGACTTGTGCTGAAAAAAGTGTGTAATCCGCCCTTTAGTACCTGCTGTCATGGGTAATGTTAGGACTCCCTGAAGGGGCCCCTGAGAAAAAAGTAACAGGGGTGGGGAGTCATTTTTTTTCAAAGACAGCAAATACATACCCCCCCCGCTCTGAAAACCCCTTCTGTCCTCTGCTTTTCCCCTTACTGTTAAGTCCCGCCGCAGTTAAACCCCTTTCCCCGTAAGTCTTCTATTTTCCTTTCCAAAAATACAGGGTGAAAAGAAATGAATGCGCCAGAACGTTCTCTGCTCAAGGGGTTTTAAAGGTTTTCCCCCTCAAAAAAACACCCGACAGGGACTTGGGTTTAAAAGGGGGGAGGGTGCCCAAAAATCAAACCATGCAGTCTTCCCACCACAAACACTCGTGGGGGCAAAAAGTTTTTTCTGAAAGGGCTTGGATGTTTCCTTTTGATCCGGGCCCGAATTTTCAACAAAAACGCCGGGGTCTCGGTTCCCCGTGCTGCGATGTCCCTTTTTTCCTCCCCCCAAAAATGCAAACAATTTCTGTGGAAAACAAACATAAATTAGATTACCGCAGTACGGTCCTGAATGCCCCCAGAGCTTAGATCCAATACCCCAATTTACCCCTCTCCACTTTTCCCCCGTGCTGCGAGTCCCAAATCCCTTTTTCCCTTTTCCCCTGGGGATTCAAATGGATAGGGCTTTAAAATGGTCCCCAAAGTTTTTTAAAAGGGGGTTTTCTCATTCTAAAGGATTCTTTTTAAAGTTAAAGATCTTAAAAAAAACAATTCCTTTGCAATATAAGTCCATTAAAAAGTGTCCTACCTATTTCCCAGATATCCCCTCTTGTATTGGGGGCGGGATCAGGGTCCTCGGTACTATAGTTACAGACCCCTTAAATCCTAAAAAAGGGGGCCAGGCCTGGTTGCTAAGCTACAAAAACCTAGGTTTACTGCAGCCCAGTAAAACAAAACCCCCAAAAATTTAAAGTGAAACCCAAAAAAACAAGGGCTGAGGGGAAGGGTGAATCAGTGTAGCGAGAAAAATCCTTTAAAGGGAATTTCACCCAAGTCTTTCCCTTCCCCACGTGTTCTCTTGTGGTGCAGTAGAAATTTGGACAGGGAAAAAACACAGACCAAAATTTTCCTGGGTTTTTCCCCCCCATGAGTTTAGGGAACCCCAAAGTGCCCAAATTTTCCCCCGATGCCCCAATTGCAGATTGGGCAGAAATGACATGAACTACAGCTCCAGAAGCATTGTATGCCCCCCAAATTCACCCAATCCTCCATCCCACAATGCGATAACATCCATGCCCCTTTCTCCCGATGCACAGTAGCATTTTGGGCAGGAATTGCATGGACTAGAGCGGTTACTGATGCGCTCCCTAGCTCAGAGACAGTAAGTGCCAGGAGCCACGGAGCCCAGTGCAGAAGCACATTGGGAGGAAACAGCGTGAGCAAGATCTGTTACCAAGCAGGCTGCCGGCACTTGTTTGCTGACATGGAGGGCAGGGTCAGAGCAAATGATTACAGACCCTATAGGACCCTGAACATTTCCCTCACCCTGATCACATACAGAACTCACATCACAGCAAGTGGACAGATGACACGGTGCCCATAGCGCTGGATGACAGAGCAGAACTATCATAGTCCCCTTACACCCAGCAGAGCTATAGCCTGCAGCCCATGAGCACAGGGATGGAAGCCATACTTCTCCCCTTAGGCTCCTCTACTATGGCTGGGAGATGAGCCACATACAATTCCGCAGGCTCAGTATCGGGGGCCACATACAGGGTAAGTATCACGGCCACGTCGGTGCGCAGCACGGTGGAGCCGGGAGCCACATACAGGGTAAGTATCACGGCCACGTCGGTGAGCAGCACGGTGGAGCCGGGGGCCACATACAGGGTAAGTCACGGCCCCGTCGTGGCAGCACGGGGGGGAGCCGGGGCCCCAAAACCGCAGCCGCCACTGCACCTACGAGGCGTCAGGTCACTTTACACAAACAACAACATGGGAAAAAAAAAACACATACATACAAGGTGCTGGACACAGCCCGCGGCACCTCCGGCCTCCCTGCACCGCTACCAAGGAAACGACGCTCACACCGTCACCGAGCCCACTGCCTGCTCCGTTCCCCCAGTTACTCTTTCGGTTTCCGGTTCCGGTCTCGGTCTTTCTCTTCCCTCAGTCTGACTGAACCGCGCTCCGCCATCAATCACGTGACGACTTACGCCCCGCCCACCAACCAGCCAAACATTTCCAACAGCAGCGAACGAGGATCTCCACACAAGACGGCTGGGTGTTGTTTTTTTTGTTTTTTTTTCCCTAAACTAACTTTATTACTCTGTGGCACACTGACACGGACAATATGTACGCGATGAAATAAAGCGGTGTCTTTTGATGACTTGTCGTCCTGGAGGGCTGATCGCACACTCTGTCATCAGCTGATTACTGCTGCAGTGCTGTCACTACAGACAAGTACTGGCATCCACAGCGCGAAAATCAGTCAGCGTTAGTAAATCATAGTTGAAAATAAAAAAAGCAGGAGATACTAGTGGGCGGTGCAAAAATTTACATGGACACGCCCATGTTGTCGGTATGTCACGCCCCTTCAAAAAGCCACACCCACTCCACCTAACTGCATAACGGCTTTGGAAGAAAGCCAAGTAGATGCCCTTATAGCCTGGTAGTACCCCCATAAAGGGGTAGTGCCCCTTACAGGCAGGTAGATGCCCCCTTGTACCCAAAATAGATGCCCCTTTACTCTTTGTAGCCAGGTAGGTGCCCCCCCTTGTTTGCCAGGTAGTGCCCCCCTTGTTTGCCAGTTAGTGCCCCCATTGTAGCCAGTAGTCCCCCCCCATTGTTGCCAGGTAGTGCCCCCTTTGTTGCAGGTATTTGCCCCCATTTCAGGTGGGCCCCAGTAGGGTGCCCCCATTGTTCCAGGTAGTGCCCCATTTTTTGCCAGGTAGTGCCCCCCTTTGTTGCCAGGAATGCCCCCTCGTTGCCAGGTAGTTCCCCCTTGTTGGCCAGGTAGTGCCCCCATTGTTGGCCAGGTAGTGCCCCCCATTGTGAAAGGTAGTGCCCCCAAATTGTTGCCAGGTAGTGCCCCCTTGTGCCAGGTTGTGCCCCCATTTTTGCCAGGTAGTGCCCCCATTGTTGCCAGGTAGTGCCCCCTCTGTTGCCAGGTAAATGCCCCTCTTTGCCAGGTGGGCCCCCCATTTTTGCCAGGTAGTCCCCCATTTTTTCCCAGGTAGTGCCCCCTTTTTGCCAGGTAGACCCCTTCTGTTTTCCCAGTGAAGTCCCCCCATTTGGCCAGGTATTTGCCCCCTTGTGCCAGGTAGATCCCCCCCATTTTTGGCCAGGTATGCCCCCCATTGTTGCCAGTAGTGCCCCCTTTTGTTGCCAGGTAGACCCCCTTTTTGCCAGGTAGTGCCCCTCTGTTGCCAGGTATGTGCCCCCATTGTGCCAGGTAGAGCCCCCATATAGCAATAAAAAATAAAATAAAAAAAATCCACTTACCTACCAGGCTCCTGCAGCAAGGGCCCGCTCCCGGACATCTCCTCACGGCCAGGGGGAAGTGAGGCAACCGCGCATCACTATCCCACTTGGGGCCCGCTGACCTGTATGTCGGCGCACCGGGCGCCGGACATACAGGGGGAGGAGGGGAGGCGATCCCCTCTGCCTCCTCCCTGCCAGCGAGGTTTCCCGGGGGGGTGAAGCGGGGCGCAGCGCCCCTTCACCCCCTGTGGGGGCGGCCCGGGGCGCCAGAGTAGCGCACCAGCGCTACTCCGGTCGCCGCGGATTTAAAAGGACCCCCGCCGCCTGCTGGCGGCGGGAGGAATGCCAACTCCCCCGGGAGGCGGGGGGGTCCCCAAATAGCGGGACCCCCCCGCCAAAAACGGGAGAGTTGGCATGGTTGAAAAAGCCAGTCTTGAGCTGCTACTGCAGGCATGGACACCTACCCCAAGTGCCCCTGTATTAAGGGGGTTGTCACACTACAGGATTGCTTTCTATGTTAAAGATCTTTCAAAAACAAGTCACTTTGCAATATGTGTCCAATAACAGTGTCCTACCTAATCCTAGATATCCCTATTTTTTATTATTATTTATTTATTATTATTTATTTTAAAGCACCATTGATTCCAGGGGGCTGTACATTTGAGGGGGTTACATATCAAACATAAGTAAACAGACTGGAAAAAGGATAATGACAATTGGCACGACAGAGGGAGAGAGAACCCCCCGCGAGGGCTTACAACTACAAGGAGGGGGAAAGAGACAGGAGGTGAGGGGCAGACATGTTTGTGGAGGAAAGTAGTGACAACAAGGTTAGTGTAGGTTATAGGCAAGCTGAAGAAATGGGTTTTCAGGTTGCTTTTGAAGCTGTGAAGTGGAGGAGAGTCTGTGTGTTGGGAAGTGAGTTCCAGAGTGTGGGTGAAGCACGGGAAAAGTCTTGGAGACGGTTGGGCTGCATGGGCTGCATCAGCTCCTCAGGTCACTATAGCTACAGACATGTTCAATCTCTCCGGATAGGCTGCCAGCACTGGTCCTAAGCTACAACCTGGGTTCTAAATGCAGCCTAGTATAGGCCTGTAAACACACCCCTGAATTCAAAGTGAAACCAAGAAAACAGGACTGAGGTAAGATGAATCAATATAATGAGACAACCCCATTAACCCATTCTTGCCAACTTTTGAAAGTTACAAAGTGGGAGATTATGTGCACCACAGCAAAAAAAATTTGCGTGGCCTCGCCCATCTTGTTTGTGAGCCACACCCCTTCAAAAAGCCACACCCACTGCACCTAACTTCATAACAGCACCAGAAGAAAGCCAGGTTGTTGCCCCCACTAGCCTGGTAGATGCCCCCTATATCCAGGTAGGTTCCCCCTATACCCAGGTAGTAGCCCCCGGTATCCAGGTAGTACCCCCTATAGCCAGGTAGTGCCCCCTTACAACCATATGGATGCCCCTTATAGCCAGGTAGTAGCCCCGTTGTAGCCAGGTAGTGCCCCCCTTGTAGCCAGGTAGTGCCCCTTATAGCCAGTTAATAGCCCATTATAGCCAGGTAGTAGCCCCTTATAGCCAGGTAGTAGCCCCATTGTAGCCAGGTAGTGCCCCCTATACCCAGGTAGTAGCCCCCAATATCCAGGTCTTAGCTCCCTTGTCGGCAGTTACTGCCCCTATAGCCAGGTAGTGCCCGTTACAGTCAGGTAGATGCCCATTATAGCCAGGTAGTAGCCCCGTTGTAGCCAGGTAGTGCCCCCTTGTAGCCAGGTAGTGCCCCTTGTAGCCAGGTAATAGCCCTTATTGCCAGGTAGTAGACCCCTTGTAGCCAGGTAGTGCCCCCTTATAGCCAGGTAATAGTCCCTTATTGCCAGGTAGTAGCCCCCTTGTAGCCAGGTAGTGCCCCCTTATAGCCAGGTAGTAGACCCCTAGTAGCCAGGTAGTGCCCCCTTATAGCCAGGTAGTAGACCCCTTTATATCCAGGTAATGCCCCCTTATAGCCAGGTAATAGTCCCTTATAGCCAGGTAGTAGCCCCCTTGTAGCCAGGTAGTGCCCATTTATAGCCAGGTAGTAGCCCCCTTGTAGCCAGGTAGTGCCCTGTGCCCCTATAGCCAGCTAGTGCCCCGTTGTAGCCAGGTAGTGTCCCCTATAGCTAGATAGTGCCCCTTGTAGCCAGGTAGATGCCCCTATAGATAATAAAAATAAAATAATAAAAACTACTCACCTTACCAGATTCCCTGCATCCAGGTCCTGGGATCTCCTGGCCGGCTGAGGCTGCCGACCGAGGAGACTCAGCGTCGAAGGGGATGTGAGTACAGCCGTGTGTCACACCCCCTGCGACACTGACTTGTATGCACAGCACTCGCCGAACGCTGTACATACACGGGAGAAAGCAGGAGGGGAACGATCCCTCCTGCCTCCTCCCGGTACGAGCAGCTGCACCGAGCGTGCAGCTGCTGACTGACTCTCAGTCAGTGAGAATCGCCGGGCGGGTGGCCGCGGCGCCCCCTCTGGTGCGCGGTCATTTAAAGAACCCCACTGCCTGCTGTCGGCGGGAGGTTCGCTGACTCTTCCGGGGAGGGGGAGGCGGAAGCTGACCCCCATTAGCGGGAACCTCCTGCCCAAATCAGGAGAGTTGGCATGTATGCTTTAACCCCTTCCTGCTGCAGGGATATTTTCCCTCCTGTCTAGCCATACATTTTTTTTACTTTTCTGTCTAGTTATTTGTTTGAGGACAAGATGTAATTTTTAAAGATACCATTTATTTATGGTGTTCACATGCATCCTGTCTCTTCCCGGTCAGGCTGTGGGTGGTTCTATGGCAGTAATTGGCATATCAGCTCATATTCAAAGGTCTGCTAATTAGGCTATGTCTTCACTGCACACAAAAACGAATAGAATTCATAGAATTCAAGGGCCTGTCCCCACGGCAGGCAGTTTTACAGACGGTTTTCGGATGTGAAAACTGCCTGTAAAGCGACTGTCAACCTTTTACATTGATTTAAACAGAAAATCCGTGCAGCAGTCCAGACGGTTTTTGACACTGCCGGCATTCCTAAAAACGTAGAACATGTTCTTCTTCCCCCCGGTTTTTTGGGACAAACAGAACATGTGGGTGTGAAGGAGGGCGGCTTGAATCCGCAAACCACAAACAAAAGCCGTCCCCCTATGTGCAAATAAAAGACAAGATAACAGTCGGAAAATCCGACCGGTATTTGGTCTTTGCCATGTGAACGTTCCAGAATAGTAAAAACATTCTGTAGTCTCTACAGAATGTTTTTTTCTGCTCGTTTTTGCTGCTGGTCGTTTTTTATAAGACTAGGTCTACACTGCATTGGAAAAAAAAATCACTGAAAACTAAATCCTAAAAATATTCATAAAACAGATTTTTTTGTCCAGCGTATGTCAATAGCTATTTGCCGTGTTTTGCTTTTTTAGCGCTTTTTTATGCGCCTTTTTTTGTTCCGCAGAATGTCTAAGCATTAGAATGGGTATGTATTCTTGTTTCTGCAAAAAAACGTCCGGCGCTTGTCTTCTATCTCTCTCTCTCTCTCTATAGTAAATTTTCTGTCCTGCTAAGTAGTTTTTTGAGTTGTTTCAAACAAAGAACAACATATTTAAGAAGATGATTTATTTTTGAAGATACGGTGGAGTATATTATAGTTTAAAAGTTTTTACATTATACAAAGTCTATGGAAAGTCTTTGCAGTCTGTTTTTACAGCGTTTTAAATATGTCATTTATTAGGGTCGGTTTGGTGTGAATGGGAGTATTGAAGTAACTGTTGAAATTATGAAAGTGAGTAGAAGATTCTATTTATCGTCATATTGCCATTATTTATTAAGATTTAAAAATATTACCAAATATTAGCAAAGGCTGTCATTGTGGATGCCACATCTAGTCCACACAGATCAAAGTAGGTTTTATTTTAGGTTCGTCAGGGCGATAACACTCTAGAAACACACATACACACACTAATTGATGCTGTGAATAAGAATGGAACAATCAGCCCTATTACTTAGTTTGATGACGAAAAAGGCTTTCGACCGCTTGACTGTCTTACATGTTCTCGGTAAGCTGAAAGCTTTTGGCAATTATGGACCCTTTTCCTCCAGGCAAAATTCGCAGCTTATACTCCTCCCCCACAGCCACCATACACACGACTACCGTATAACATGTCACCACTATATAAAATAAAATGGGACCAGACAGGGATGTCCTTTGTCACCCCCTTCTTTTCGCATTAAGTGTCGAACTCCTTGCTTCCCTAAATCGCCTGGATGAGAACATTAGTGTATCAAAATTAGAGATATAGAATATAAATTTATCTCTATCGCGGATGAACACCTATAGACATTTTCTACTCCTCATATCTCACTGCCCAATTTACAAGCCATTTTGAGTAAATTTTAAACATCTCGTATATAAAATAAACACCAGAAAAATGGAACCCTACCGATCAATATACTCCCAAGCAGTTCTCTAGTTCTGAAGAATAATTTCAGTTTAACTGGAGGGACTCCTCACTTAAATATTGGGGGTTCAGTTTAACCCCGTCAAATGGCAACTAATATAATCAGAAATTTTCCCAAAGATGTATAGGTACATTAGAGCACATCCTAAATCAATGGAAACCACTGCCAACTGTCCTATTTTGGGAGGATTCTCCAGCAATAAAAAGACGAATTGCCCAAACTATTATAACCTGTATAGAGTCCACTTCCAAAAAAAGTCCCTTAAAGTGACATTAAGAGCTATACAATCCTCTCTTCTCAGCTTCATATGGGCAATACAGAAGACACAGGAATTTCAAAGAAGGTAATGATGATGCAAGCTAGATGGGGGTCTCTCAGTCCGATATCATCAATATTATTCGGCAGCGCAGCTGCGTCGGATACCAGCCTGGTCTTCCCTGTATGCCTATGCAAGGTGGATGGAGATAGAGAAGCTCTGGATGGCCCCAGTACATCCCAACTCCCTATTATGGGCCACTTCCCATGTCAAGATGAAGAAAGAGTTGCTGGGACCTATGTCCCTAACAAGGGAAATCTGGGATAAATGCGCAAAGCGCTTCGGTCTTAGTTCCCCATTCTCAGCCATGACATCATTTCTATTTAATCCTCTTTTTCCCGAGGAATGGGAAAATTATCTATGAAACCTTGGTTTGATAGACGTTTGTTTAGATTTGCAGATATCGTAGACCATAGAACCAAACAAATCCTTCCCTTCCCATCTCTGCAATCTGATTTTAATTTACCAAGAAGCGGCTATTTTACCTACATGCAGGTTTCACATTACTTCAATAGCATTTTAAGATCTAATAAGGTATCTAACCCAACGAGATTTGAGATGCTCTGCAAAGCAAGCACCTCTACAAAAGGGCTAATATCGGATATCTATACAATATTGCTAAACCCACTACCAGAGGAGCCTGTAGTGCTTCCGTATATGACAAAATGGGAAAGTTTTACACATAAGACAATTACGGTGGAGACGTGGAGGTTGGTCTGGAAGATGGCATCCCAATCTTCAATTTGTGCAATAGATAAAGAAAATTTGTACAAAATTATGATGCTATGGTATTACACACCAACATTCTTGCACAAGCTTGATCCGTCTGTACCAGATACTTGCTGGAGATGCTTGATCCAAAAAGGAGATGTATACCATATTTTTTGGCAATGCCCAAAAATTCAGCAGTACTGGCAGATGGTTACTAAGTTAACTCATGATGTGACGGAAAGCCTTCTCCCGATAGACCCCATGTGTCTACTATTTAATGTATGGCCTTCACCACTTGCAAAGTAAACAAAAAAAATTGTTATTTGCAGGGCTTACCGCGGAAAAATTTGTTTGATTTCATTTTTTTGGAAAACCGACCCACGGGCCCCGGGAATTTTAGACTTGCATAAAGCGGATTGCAGAAATGAAAACCCAAAGGGGGAAATATCTAACAGCCTCCATTAAAAAAACACCTTGGATCGATTTTACTTAATCTGGTAAATTTGGGGACATTTTTCTGTCACCTTTCAAACATGAAAAGAATATTTTTTGTTTTTATCCCTATTTCTGTTTAAAAATGTACAATCCATCTTCCTTAAAAGCCCCTAAATTCCCCCCCGTTCATCTAAGTTTTTTCTTACTGTTCCAGATTATTCCAAATTTTTTATCAAATCAATATAAGATGGTTTTACTTTTTTTAGATTATAAATGTAATCTTTTACTTTTGCCTAATACTATAAAATATGTATTAACATGTGATGGATTCTAAAACGGGGATGTTTATATTTGAAAATTTTTTTCAAAAAAAATTTTACAGTTTAAAAAAAAAAGAAAAGCTCGGCAAGTTTTTTGGGGGAGGGCAAATTTTTAAAAGGGAACCAAATGACACTTTTTCCCTTAAAGCGTTTTCCCCCACGTTCCATATGCCATTTTACCCTCAGAGTTGGGAAGACCCTTGGAGATGTGGGTCCTGGGGGTTGGGGTTTTATGGGGGGGGAGGGACAAATTTCCCCCAGGAGGAAAATTTTGGGGGAAACCTTTGCCCAAGCACAAATGTCACATGCTGCAGTAGGCCTCCACAAAATGTTTTACAAGGGAAGGCCACCAGTATTTCGAGAGATGAGCCTCTTTTTTTGCCGCCACCCCGGGGGGTGTCCCAGAAATACAAAATCATGAAATTCCCCTTTAAAAAACCGTAGCTAAAACTGAGTGGGGAAAAAAGACTCAAAAAGCGGGGAAAATTTGGAAGGTCCCCTTACCCTTTGGTGTGTCTTAATCTCAGGGCTAAATCGGGGAAACATACCCGGGGAACAACGTCCCTTTTGGGGAATAGGGGAAATGGCTCCTCCCGGGGTTTGAGTGACTGGCAAAAGAAGTTCTAGATAACCTTCAGTTTTAAAGCTTTTTTTTGATCCGGGTCTGGGGGACGAAAAAGTTAAGCAAGTAAAAAAACAATCCCCCAAGGGCCCCTGACGGGGGTTTTTAACCCTTTTTAGCTTTTCTCTAAAAGGGTTAAAAGGTTTTTTTTTTTTATTTTTTTTCAGTGAGGACCGGACTTGGTTTTGGGGCACCCTTTTGGGGGAAAAATGGCCCCTTTCCCTCAAAGGGCCCACTTAATAGCCAAAAAATTCCCCGGGTTCCCAAAATTTTTTTGGTTCCCCTTTTCCGCGGGGTTTGAATTTGGGAAAAAAAAATGCACAGGGCCGGGGGATTAGTCAGGGGGGGCCGAACCTGCGATGGAAACTCCCCCTTTGCCCCAAAACTCAGAAGCATCGCCCTTTAAAACGACAAAGGGGTTTTTTTTGGTATAGTCACTAAACCAAGACGGGGGGCAGGAAAAACACTGCTCAAGCTTTTCGAAACCCTCTAGGGCCCCTCGGTTGCCAGTTACTGATATTAACCCCCTTTTTAGTTATATCGTCAGGGGCCAAAAGAAAACAAAAAATTTCGGATTTTTTTTTCGATAATAGTTAGCAAACCAAAAAACCGCTGCCAGCTTTCGGGGAAAAAGGGACAAAACCCAAACCGAGAATTGCCCTAAACCCTTTCCCCAAAAGATCCATAGGGAAAAAAAATTAGGAGAAAAAAACTTTTATCCCGGGAAAAGGTAATTCCCTTAAAACAGGGGAAAAAAACATTTCTCAAGTTTGACAAAAAAAACTATTAACCTTCAAAAATTTTAAAAAACTTGCCGTTACATGTTTAACATGTGACGACCATCCCCGTGAATAAAAATTAAAAAAGTCATCCAATATACAACCATACAAAGATCAATGAGTTCTCGGGAAAACATGTTTACCAGGTTCTGGAAGACCCCCGGGGCATTACCAAACCCCAAAAGGCCCTTAAAATAAAATTTTTAAAATGGCCCTCTGGGGTATTAAATGCGGGGCTTTCACTCTTCCCCTTTTTTTTTTACGAAAAAAGGTTATAAGCCCTCTTAGGTTCTAGCTTTTGGAAAAAACCCCTTTAGCCCCCCGGATTTGATTTTAAAAAAATCAGGAAACAATGGTAAAGGGGGATTGGGTTTTTTACTATAATTTTATTGAGCCCCACGATAATTTTTTACATGGGCGGGGACTTCCATCTTTTTTTTTTAACAAAAGAAGCCTTTGCCCTTTTGGGACACTGAAAAGGGCCCAAAGTTTACCCTTTTGTAGACTCTCAGCAATGTATTTATTCATAGCGGTTCTCTCGGGGCCCTGACAAGTTTTTATTCCTGCCTTTGGGAAACCCCTTTCCCCAGGGAACAGTTCGAGGCACAGTCATAGGTTCTTTTGCGGGGGTAATTTCTCAGATGGGTTTTTTAGAAAAAAACTCAGCAAAACACGAAAAAAAAAGGGTTGGGAAACTGTTTACTTCCGGTTACCCAAAAAATTTGGGGGACATTTTTTCCAAAACATTTCTTTCCCCCCCTTTAAATTTAAATTTTCCGGAATCCCAAACAATTTAAAAGGATTGGGGTCTCCTAAAACAGGGCAACCCCCTTTTAAAAAAAAAAAAAACAAAATGGTAAACCCTCCATGATGAACCAAATTAACCTCCCTTATGTAAAAGACCCAATTAGCCCCCTCGAGTTCTGGGGTTTCAATTTCGAATATTGCCCTTAGCCAGGGGGTAGATCGATGGGGGGGCCACCCCATGGGTCAGCTTTTAAGGGGCCCCCAGGAAAAAAACCCAATGTTTAAACGAATGAAGGTTCCCCGAAATTTGGGAAGTGAAACCTGAATCTTTTTAAAGCTAACCCGGGTCGTTCACCCCATTGAAAAAATAAAACTTTCACTGGTTTGCAACAACTTTTTTGACACCATAGGGGGAAAACCTGCTCCCCCTTTTTTGACCTTCCCGTGAGTCCCCTGGGTTGGAGTTTTTCCGGGCCCGGGGGTTCTTTTTTGGGGCAATCACGGGTGGGGAGACCTTTCCGCCACAGTAGAAGCAAGTCCCTGGGGGGCGGGGCGTGAGGGCCCCTACCCGCATCGGCTCCTCAGGGGGTTTTTGCCGCAGGGTTTCCGGGTTTTTGGGAAAGGGGGGAGAAAGGAGCAAAGGAAATTTAAAGGGGGGGGCAGCGGGGAAAGGGTCTTGGGTCCCGAACGTCTCTCCCCAAACCATCCCGTCCCCAGCCGAAATTCCAGAGCGATGGCGTCATCCAAGGGGCCCGGGGTAGGGGTAAGCCCCCCAACATGTCCTTAACATGTCCCAAAAATGGTCAGCCAATTTCCCCCCCGGGGGAAATGGCAAACCTTTTGGGGTGGGTCGTTTTCCCCCCCGATGGGAAAAACCAGTGGCGAAAATTTTCCCAGGCATACTCCTCTACGTCCTCTTACCCTGCCTTTTAAAAATGGGAAGCTGAAATCCTTTAGCCACCCCTCCCTATCGGGGCATCGAAAAGAAGTCCCCAAAGGGGACAAAAAAACTTGGGCTACAGGAAAACAAATTCCGGGAGTCAGGGGGTTAAATGAGAATGCCCCTCCTGGGGGAACCCTTTGGGGGAAAGGGCATGAAAAATTTCCCCCTTTCTGTTCCCCATTACCAGAGGTACGGGGCGGAGTCCCAAAATTTAAAAAAGACATTTCCCCCCCTTTAAGGTCCGGGAAAAGGGCCCTTCCTTTTCAACCCCAAAACCCATGGGGAACTAAAAAGGGGGGGTTTTCCAAAAAAAGGGGAAAGGTGAATTTCCGGAGGGGTTTCCCCCCCTGGTGGGTTTTCCCTGGGAGGACTCCCCGCGGGTGGGGCCCTCAGCGCCAATTTTTGGGAAACCCAAATGAGTAAGTTCCCCGCATCTGCCCCACCGTGCAGTCATGGGGTTCATTATCTGGGGAGCAGTAAAGTACGGCCCGAGAAAATTTCACGTCAGTGGAAGTGAGTGGGGCCCTGACTGCCACCCCCCCAATGTCCCTGGCCCACTTGGCCCTGGGTGTCCTAAAAATGGGGGGGGAAGACCCCAAATGGACGACAGTCCCTATACTACTTTCGTGCAGGGCCCCTGGGGAACCGCCCGATCAAACAGTCCGGGTCCGGGGAAAAAGTACAGGTTTCGCCAAAAACCACAAATCGGGGAAACAGGGGGAAAACGTTAAACAAACCAAAAGGTCAAAAGCACGGGAGGTTCACGCAGTACAAAAACGAGGACGGAAAAAAAAGGGAGTCGAGGACAAACCGAAGTCAGGAAACACAAAAAGGGGCAACAAAACAAAAAAAAAGATAAAGGGGAAGCACAAGGGATAACCTTTTCCCGGGAAAGGGCTTTACAGAAATGAGCGGTTTAAATGAGGAACCCCGGCCCCCCCCCAGCAGATGAAATTGGGGTTTCGGCCCCCGGGCCCCCCTACGGCCATGCAGCACCCCTTTTGACCTGATTTTGGAGCTGAAAACTTCCCCTTTCCCAGGTAAATCAGCCCCGCCTCTCCCTGGGTGTGTCTCATGGCCAGAGGAATTTAACTCCTGCCGGGGGTTGCTGCTCCACGGGGGAAAAAATGGCCGTGACACTCAAGTCCTCAGACATTCTTTGGTCTTCTTTATTTTTCCCCCATCTCAAAGTGGTATACACAAGGACACAGGAAGAGGTTGATCAATTTAATCCTGTCAAAAATGGTTGCAAGTGTGATTTAGTTATTGCCAACAACCCGTTTTGGTTGGGCCCAGGTAAGTTACAGGGGCTTTTAATTTCAAAATTTTGAGAAGCAACACTTTTATTTTTCAACTTTCCAAAACTTTTTTTCCACCCCCCTTTTTTGTTTGGTGTGGAATTATACCAAATTTTTCTTTTTATTCAATTCTTTTTGTGGTTTTCCCAATTTAAAAAAATTTAAATTTTAAGAAAAATTTAAAACCAAAGAATTTTTGGTTTTCAAACATTTTCAGGAAGAAAATTTAGTTTTATTTTGACGAATTGAAGGGGTGCCCAAAACTTTTTGGGCCCCCACTGTTTCTTGACACCCCGAAGCAGAGCATGACTCCCCCCTTGGAAACTGGGCCGAAGGGGATTTTTTTTCCTTCATGATAACAAACCAAAAAACATCTCCAAGACCCCTACTGTCTTGCTTAAAGAAAATGAGGGATGCGGTGCTGTAAATGGCCAGCAAATCTTCCCGAACCCAAAACCCCATTGGGGCCTTGGGGGAAACCTCAAAATGGAAATGGAGGACCAAAGTCTAAAATCCACCAGCTCTGTGATATTTGTTCCCTGGAGGATGGAAAAAGGATTCCAATGGCTGCAACCTGGGGCCCCCGTGAACTCCATGCCCAAGAGAGTTAAAAGGGGGTGGGTGGGGAAAAAAAATGGGGGCCAAAAAATAAAATTGGCCCCTTTTGGAAAACCCAAATTTTTCCATTTTCATTTTTGGGGTTACTCACTTTTGTTGCCAGCGGGTTTTCACATTGTGGCTGTGTGTTGAGTTAATTAAGGCATGAAATTTTTACACTTTTGCAAGATTACAAGAGTATTTTACCTTGTACAAAGTGTCATATTTCGGGGTTTGTCCCATAAACGATATAATACAAATTAAAAAAAATGTGGGGGGTTTTACCACTTTTGTGAGATACTGTATTGCCGTCACCTCCAACATTCTTATATAATGATCCCAGCTTACTTCCTACCACTGAAAAATATGAATTGATGGACCTAGAATATGAAAACACAGTAACCTTTACATGAAATGAAACGGTCAATACCTGTCTGTTTTTGTTTTGGCTTGCTGGAAAACAAAGTATCTACACATGTTTAAAACTTCACCCGTGGCAAATTTTAAAAAACCAACCCGAAGATTAACAGCCTTTTTTCTTTTAAAGGGATAAAAAAGTATCGCAAAGAATGGCCAAGGACTTAACACTAAAATATCCCTAGTGCAGATGGAAAAACGGTAAAATGGGGAAAGTGGGCCAAAGAGGCTCTGTCTGAGTTTTTCTCCCTTTTAATTACTGAACTAGTGCTTTTTCTTCCAAAAGGAAAAAATCTTTAAATTTTTTAGTCAGCTTATGGGGAACAATATTCCACTCACTTTTATGGGAAAACTGGGGAAAATTACAGCTATCAGTTTTTAATTTGCATTTCAGCGCCATTTCCTGCGACCAAAAAAATTTTTTTACTTTCCCTCTTGACCTCGTTTTTTGTGGGCTGAATTGTATTTTTTTTTATAAACTTTGGATGCTGCAATTTTTAATCCTCTTCAGGCCAATTTTTTTTAGTGACCAAAAAAAGCACAGTTTTGGTGCTGAGTATTTTTTTTTTTTCCCCGTATTCACTGTATGGAATAAATCATTTTTTCATTTTTTTATTCAACTTTTTTTGGATTTCAGCATAATAATACTGTTTGATTTTTTGTTATTTGTAAAATACACAAAGGTTTGTTAATTTTTTTTTTCATATTAAAACTTTTTTTGGGGACCTGTATTTCCCAATAGAGGACTTAACTTCTAGGGGCAAAATCGCTTGTACCCTTTCTGCAATAGAATTATGGCAAAAAAGTGTGCAAAAAATGCTCTGCCACTATACCTTGCCTAAAGCAGAGTGTATTAGGAGTTTGTAAGGTTTGGGACCATGGGAATCTTCATTAAGGCCCTCGTGCCCAGTCATGTGTAGGCGATCTGGGGGTCAAAAAACCCGCACCCTTTCTTAAGGCCTTATGTCATCTTTATGTGGCATTTATGAGGTTAAATGCCAGGGTGCAGCGAGTCCCCGCTGTAAGAGTCATTACCTGCCAATATTATTTGGACCCCGCGAAGACCTGCTTCTACTTCCCTTCCCAGATATGCCCAAATATCAGCAAGTGTTAGAAATAGATAAATCAGCATTCGCTGAGTGTTTGGGGGCAAACCTGTAAATACCCCTGTTTTTAGTACAATACATGAATATTACCCCCCCCCCCATCACTAAAATTTTGGGCCTTTTTCCCCGGCTTATTCAAGCCCAATTGCGGGCCGATTTCCCCCCTTTTTCGGCTTGAATAAGGGGCCGTGACGGGGGGGGGCGGGGCCGGCGGGGTTTCTGCTCACCGGCCCCATAGCAAGCATTATTTACGGGCTACGCGCCTAAAAATGCGCATGTCCTTTTTCCCCCCCCCAACGGGTTCGCCGAAGGGGGGGGAGCGACGGAATCCACATTCTCTTGAGAACTGTGATTACCCTTAATGCAAATCCGCACTGAAGCGTACGAACGCAAACCGGGGCCCAGACGTCTCCAATCTGCGGCAAATAAGCCCTGTGAACAGGCCTTTTAAAATTTTAACTCTCATATGGCCTTGAAAATAAACACCCTTTTACCTTCAACTAAGCAAGATGTCTCAGTAAAAAAGCATGTCTAATTTCACAAGAAACTGGTTTTTTTTGAAGATTTTTTGAACCATTAATACAATGGAAAACATTGAACTGGGGACATGGAATTTTGGAGAATTCTTTTAGTGATCTCATTAA
>JAODAL010050429.1:0-27411 GCA_025379985.1 Phyllomedusa bahiana
CCTACTCTTGCCTTGAACTTACTAACTGTGTTTGCCTTAAGTATTCCCTTAGTTAAGATGGTGGATTGTTCCTCAACCGGTTGCATACATTGTTTCCAGTATTACTGTTCCGCTATAAACTTCCGCAAGCCTTTGTTCACCTGCTGCTTGATATTGTGCTTAGCTCCTCTTTCCATGTCCTCTCCCTGGAACTTGGCCGTCCAGGCCTTGTTCTGTTAATTGCATTTAACCCTGCGCTAAACCTATTGCCTGCTGTCGCTCCACCGCATTAACCTCTGCACTATTCGTGACCAGCAGCAAACCCATTACCATCCAGGACCCTCGCTATCCACCTGCCTCCCTGTTTTGTATTACCCGGCCATTGGATATCCAGCAGTATACACAAGTACGTGACAAAAGGATTCCAAATGTGAATGCCAGGAAATAATTTCATGACATGTTGCACTTTGTTGCTTGTAAGCTTTAAAAGAAGGTTGTCAACCAATTTGATGAAGTTTAGTGCTCAATAGTTGCCAAGGAAATTCTTACATACATCCTTGAATGACTTTCTACAGCAATTTTTCTCAGGACCCCCCAGCAGCATTTCAACTTCGAAGTGCTTGGTCATTCCATGAATGTGCTCGATTGTGGACCACCAAACATGCCTTTTTTAAGCTTGGCATTGGTTATTCTGGGGTACATTTATCTCAGATAACATAAAATGCCTGCTTCTCCCTTGTTTAATTGTCGTTCACAAAATTTTTAATCAGCCGAGTTTTTAATGTTGAAGTATAGCAGAAACATAGATTTGTTGGGTCCACAAGTGCCTTAAGTGTGACACTTTTTCTGCCTGGAGTCAATTATCTTATATGGATTGGCCACTTCCTTATATGTAATGTAACTGCTTACACGATTGTCCCAATCCCAAAACGTAACAGCAGTACATTGGCATATCCTAGCTGCGATCCAAGCAGCAGTGCCAACTACTTTTAAATATCCACAAATGTTCCAGTTTGTATAGCTGTACTTGATGAGTTTCAACAACAGTTTCCATGTAGAGTTTGTGAGCATTTTTTATCGACAAAGTTGAAATCGTCAAGGTTTTTATGGTGATCGAAATTTTCCAGATCATGCGATAATTTAGGTGTAAAATCTGAGCAACATCTATTAAGATCGCGCCTTTTACTGCGCTTCCTGTATTTTGGACGCCAGCAAGCAGATTACAGAATATAGCAGGGTGAGAGTGTGTGCGACGTCTTGACTGGGATGTGTTTGGGTTGCGATTGGCTGGAAAAATCACATGACCTCGTTTTTACATAGAAAAGCGTTTTCCTTATTCAGCCTCAGTGTCTCACAGCGTCTTATAGGATAGGACCTGCGCTCTGCCCTGTGGCCAAACAGCTCAGCGAAATTAGTCTTATTTTCTCACAGATAAACCTCTACTATTAGCTTTGATCCCTTCCAATTTAGTTATATTAGAGATTTTGAAAATTTTATTAGTTATCTAGAGAATTTTTAAAGCAAGCAGCATCTTACCCGCTGTAAATTCATGGCGGGGGGAGCAGGGTGGGGGCCCGCGGAGCGAACACAACAAGCTCTATCTATAAGAACACTGATAAAGTTCAACCAAGAACTTAGTGTAGACATTGTAGTGTGAATATCCTTATTATTAACAAGTTTGCTAATGAAATATTTCCTGGATAAGTTGAGGGCAGCCTGAACTTTATATTGATACACTTCATTCTAGTAACTCAGGTCTCTTTATGTTAGGTGCAAAACTCCCACTTTATTATCACTATACATTTCAGATATGTTTCATTTAATTTACCCATTACACCTGTGTCTGTGATGATATCCACCTTGCAGTTAAATTACTATCCAGCAATCTTGTAGTCAGCACAGGTTGCGTTTTGTTGCCAAAAATACCCAGTGTATCACATACATCGAAAACATACACAGTTTAACGTGTTTTTTTGACTTTTGCACACCAGCATTGTTCATTTGACGCACATCCACGTAAAATCTTAAAACAGCAATTTATATTCCCACATGAAATTGATAGTGCAAAAAATACCGTTTATTATACCAAAACATAACAGTTACGTGTTATTGACTTTTGCACACCCAGTTTTGTTCATGTGACGCAGCATCCAACGAAATCTTAAAACAGCAATTCTATATTCACCCACTGGTGAATTGACAGGTGCAAAATATACAGTTTATTAAACCAAAACATAACAGTTACGTGTATTTTTTGACTTTTTTTGCACACCCAGCATTGTTCAATGATGCAGCATCCACGTAAATCTTTAACAGCAATTTCTATATCACCACAGGTGAATTGAAGGTGCAAAAAATACGTTATTATACCAAAACATAACGTTAGTGATTTTTTTTGACTTTTTGGCACACCCAGCATTTTCATTGACCAGCATCCACGTAATCTTAAAACAGCAATTCTATAGTCACCACAGGTGAATTGAAAGGTGCAAAAAATACGTGTAATTATACCAAACAATAACAGGATACTGTTTTTTGACTTTTGCGCACCCACTTTGTTCATTGGACCAGCATCCACGTAAATCTTAAAACAGCAATTTCTATAGTCACCACAGTGAATTGAAAGGGCAAAAATAACCGTTATTATACTAAAACATAACAGATTACGTGTTTTTGACTTTTGGCAGCACCACTGCTTTGTACATTGCCGCAGCATTCCTAAATCTTAAAACAGCAATTCTATATCACCACAGGTGAATCTTGAAAGGTGCAAAAAATACCGTGATTATACTGACAACATACAAGATACGTGTTTTTTTGACTTTTTGCGCACCCAGCTCTGTTTCATTGACGCAGCATCACAGCTAATCTTAAAACAGCAATTCTATAGTCACCATCAGGAATGATAGGTGTCAAAAAATACGTAAATATAACGAAAACATAACAGATACGTGTTTTTGACTTTTGTGCGCACTCCAGCTTGTTCATTGACGCAGCAACCACGTAAATCTTAAAACAGCATTCTATAGTCCACCACAGGATAAAATTGAAAGGTGCAAAAAATACCGAGTATTATACGAAAACATAACAGAAAACGTGGTTTTTGACGTTTGCGCACCGAGCTTTGTCATTGCCGCAGCACATCCACGTAAATCTTAAAACTGCCAATTCTATAGTCCCACCACAGTGAATTGAAAGGTGCAAAAAATACCAGTGTATTATACGAAAACGAAAACAGATATACGTGTTTTTGACTTTGCCGCACCCCACTTGATTTCATTGACGCAGCAATTCCACTAATCTTAAAAACAGCAATTCTATATCACCACAGGTGAATTGAAAGGAGCAAAAAATACCGTTTATATACAAAACACAACAGATCGTGTTTTTTGACTATCGCACCCAGCGTTGTTTCATGACGCCGCATCCACTTAAATCTTAAAACAGCAATCTATATTCACCACATGTGAATTGGAAAAGGTTCTGTGACTTTTATATCCTACAAGCGTTGTTGCCTAAGATGTAGCACGTATCCATTTGACTGTTGGGATTTAATTTCAGCTTCTCCACCTTGTGTTTGGGTGATAATACTGAAGGTGTTGTTGCTCTCCCATAACTTTAAATTGGTAAATCGCTCATAATCGACTGCTCACTATCGAAAAACCTTATCGATAGCGGCCGACAATCACTATCGCTCGATCTCGATAGCCAACGCAATCGCTCACACAAGTTCATGTCTCATACGTTTCTTTCATGTGTGCACATACCAAACAGGTATGGAAGGAGAACCATTACATGTGTAACAAAACAGCCGTTGACACTTAACACTGTTAGGCAAATAAAGAGATGCCACTGTTTCAGCTCAACTCACAAACCCAAAGCAGCAAACAATCCCACCAATTTGGGTGCAGAACACAGGTTGTAAGACTGTTCAAAAACAAATCATCTTGGCAGCTTTGAAAGAAAAAATAACTTTTGTGCTAGGTGACAGCAAATTCCATCCTTGACTCTGACGCCAGCAACTCTGCATTTGCCTTTTACAAACGTAAGTCCGAACCAAGTTACTGCGTCTGCATGTGTTAAAAGATACGGCTCACCAGACAACATTGGATCATAGTACATACAAAGACATTCTGTCTGCTAACATTTTCATACATAAGGCCCATTAGTTATAGAATTACAAACCCAGAATGCTAAATATCAAAGGGAAGACGCAATCTAGAGGCTAATGTTCATAAAGATATAAAAGTATTTTTTAATGGAGTAAAATAACCTCTTATACTAACCCTGCAGGGCTCCCAAAAGAATATAATTAACTTTTTAAGTATACATCAATGCACTTCAAGGCAGAGGCAGAACAAGATAAAGATTCATGCAGTCCTTTAAGGTTAATTACCGGAAACACATCCACCCTTGTAAAATTAGCTATTCGATAAATACAATATATTAGGAATTTTACAGATAATGATGTAATCCATATTATAATAATTAAAAGGTGCTCTAATTTGGAGATTAATATTATAGTCCCATGGTTGATTTGTATAAATACAGCTTATTGAAGAAAAGAATAAAATTAATTTATCACAAACTCTCATTTTTAACAGACATCGATTATTTACTGTTGTTGTGACTGCATAAACCCATGGAATTTGCAAACCAGTTTTAATTCATTCATTGTTTTTTTTGGATAAACATGTTTTGCATTGGGGTATGAAGTGAGTAAATGAGCAGAATTAAGCTTAACAATTTTTATAAAACATTCAGCAGACAATAGCACCATAGTTAAGCAGATGGAAAATCTAGCTAAGATACTCTAGGCATTTTAATACCCATAGTCCGGAAGGGCAAATGTCCGGTAACATTACATTACTTTATTTCTAAAGGAGTTGTCTCACTGAGTTGTCCTCACTTTCAGCAACCTCAGTGTGGTCTGGCACAGTAGGATTTTAGATTCAGGGGGCGTGCTATCTCGTCTCTGCCTCTTCTGCTCCTCCTTCCCCCCACCCCTCCTAGCACACAGACAGCTCTCCTCCTTGGACAGCCGTACTTTTTTTTTTTTTACTTAGTGAGAATAATTTATACATCAATTATACCAGTGTGTCATGTAAATATAAATCATAAACATGTTGACATGACCTGTAATCTATCCTAATAACCACACATTGTTTTTCTGTCAATCATATCCTGACTCTCATCTCCTTTTTTCTATTATTAGATCTCCTTACCAAGTACACTCCCGCTTTCTCACCTGAACTAAAAAACTGATGTGGTCTACTTGCCTTACTTCTCTCCAGCACTTCTACCGCCCAATGAATCTTAATGGCTCCCACTATGTCACGTTATTTCTTCATCTTCGAAGATCAAAATAAAAGGAAACCTCCTGCCTTTTTGTCTTTAATTTCGTTCCGTGTCTAGCTCTCCTGAAGAATGCTGTTTCAAGTAAGTCTACCTCACCACCGTTGTGTAGTTCCCTTCTCCAACCAAGGCCTCAAATATCACCTTTTTACTACCAGAAGCGTTAGGTGGATCCCCTTGTGTTTTGCTAAGAGATACGTACTCCTCCATTATTTCCCCTGTGACCAAAACTAGTGAAATAGACAACCAGCACTCGAGGTCTGACCCGGTGGTAATGAAATTTTCCCATACTTTCTCTACATAGCTAACCACCTCCTCCCAAAAGCATGCCACCTTGGGCACGTCCACGATAGAAATGTAGTAGACCCGCCTGTCCATCTTTCTTCTCCACATTTCGGACAACTGGTCAGATGTCCCCCTACTTTTGGCCAGAGGTAGATTAAAGCATATATTGCTCTATGAGCCAATCTAAAATAACTACTTTCTCGCCACCCTCGTTTATCGTAACTGAACCTACTGCTGTCCATTCCTTTAATGATTTTACCGCCAATATTCTGAATCTTCTAGCTACAATCTCCCACTTATGGAATAATTTGGCAGCTGTCTTGGCGGACGAACCTGAACCGTAGGTTGCTATAAATTCTAGAACAAGGCCCCTTTCCCCCTGATTTTTTTTAAAATAACCTCAAACTCCTCTGGTCATAAATCTTCCAGTAATAAGCTTAGATTTAAGGTAATTTTTTACCTGCAGATATTGGAATCGATGTCTATCTCCCAGTGTATACTTCCTCGTTACCTCCTCCCATGTCATCAAATTCCCCCTTGGTCCTATTAATATATCTTCTAGTCTAAGTATTCCTTTTTGTTTCCACTCCTCGAATAATTTAACCCATCTTCCCTGCTGGGCTAAACTCGGCGGTAAAGACCACAAAAGGCAGAAACCTCATGAAAAACATAGGTCTATTATATATTTTTTCTTATAAGTCTTCACAAAGTTTGCAATTCGTGTCTTATAAATACCGGGTTATTTTAACTACTTCCTGGTTGTTTGCTATAAGGAGTATGTAACAGCGCCAACCAGATCCCACTGTCCTGACTAAGCTGACTTTCCACCTCCGGGTTGGAGAATGTTCCCGTCCCATGTACCCAATCTAGATCATGTCTCCAGATCGCAGCTAAGTTATATAACCTTATATCGGGTAACCTAGCCCCCCCTCTGGCCCTTCCCTAGTGATAGTTTCCCTATCGAGATTCTTGCCCTCTTACCCCTCCAGATGAACTTTGAGAAACCCCTTTTAAGCTATTGCCATCCTTATGTTTTAAAGAGTAACTGGTTAAATTTTTGTAATAGGATATAGCAGTCTGCAAAGCTTACCATTTTAATCAGTGTATAACGCCCCATGACAGACAGTGGAAGGTCTTCATCTTTCCTAGTTCCATTTGGAATTTTTTGATGATTGGTATATAATTTAGATTGTACACAATCAATGCTTTTTTTCCAAATTTAACCCCAAATAAGTCAGAGATGCGAGGTTACTATTTTTACCCCCCAGATTAGCTACCTCTCCTAGTGTCCTCTATATTCCCTAACAACAAGTTAATTTACTTTTTCCTATGATTTTGTACCACCGAACAAGCAACCAAATGTTCCAAAAGTTCCAACCACCAACCTTTCCCAAATCCTCCTTCGCTTGTCCAATGAAAGAAGCATGTCGTCTGCAAAGCAAGAAATTTTGAGCTCTCTATCCCCTACCCGAATGCCACTAACACCCTAGTCTTCAGATGCAGAGCTAGAGGTTCCAATGCTATATTAAAAGAGGAAGGTGGGAGAGCCTTGTGGCACCCCTGTCTATGTTCCCTTTTTCCAACCAAATAGTTTCAGACAAAAAGCCCAGGAGTGCTCACCCCTCACAGCCTTTGGAGATCTATATATCGCCGAAACCAAATAGGAGCAAAATAATCCCCTCTATACCATCCTGATCCATCCCCCAGATTTAACCGCTCCCAATTTACATTATCAATGCCTTTTCGGCATCCCAGCGCAAAAAAGCTGGGTTAGTCCTAAGGACACTTGGATTTCTCTACTGCTATTGGGCTTCATTACACAAACAAATATTTTAAGCTCCGGTCTCCCCATAGTAACCCCATTTGATGTTCCGCTATTTAGCTGGGTAAAATTTCCACCAATCTATTGGCCATTATCCCTGGACAATAATTTGACATCTTGATTAATTAAGATATCGGGCGATAAGACACGGGTTTTAAGGTGTCCCGCCCCTGTTTATAAAGGGACCTTGATATATCCCGGTTCCTTCCCCCGAAGGTATCATATCATGTAATCAAAAACCTCTTCAGTGTTGGCGTATATTATCTCTTAAAATTTTAATAAAAATCTCCCGGAATCCAGCGGGTCCCCCGGTGATTTTGCCACTTGGATATCCCAGATCATTTTTATTTTCCTCTCCAGCACCTCCCCGATTTAGATGCTTCAGGATCATCTTTAGATAATTTGGGCATTTAAATGCCATCCAGAAATTTTTCCCCTCTGACATCTCATAGATGGCTTCGAAAATAAATTTGGAAGGTAGTAATTTCTGTAAAATCAAATGTACTCAATTTTGGATTGTTTTGTCAGTACCCCCCCCCCCCCCCCCTCATCCTTCAGGCTCATGATAATTGTATTCCCCCTCCTCCCTCTTGCTAGGTTGGCCAACATTTTGCCCAATTTGTTCCCGAATTTATATAGATTAAGTTTGCCTTGTCCTCACAAATTAATGTTTTCTAGCCTCCCCTGTTGTAAGTTAAAGGCTTCCCTAGATATATTCCACCTTTCCTTATTGTCCTCCGAAGGGTTTTGCAAAAATTCCGTATAAGCCATTCTTAATTTAGTGGTGGCGCTCTCAAACAACTCAGTATAGGCTTCATTTTGCTAGCAACATACTCCATATACGCGTCCCTCTCAGGACCGCTTTAGCTGCGTCCCAATAAGTAAATGGGGTGACTCCCTGTCTTCCGTTGTCTCTAGCATACTCCCTCCACCACTCCTGGAGCAAATCCCTAAATTGCATATCATTTGCTAGCGAGGAAGGGAATCTCCACAGAATGTCTGTTCCCTTCTGATGTATATTCCTGATCTCTATACTAATAGAATGGTCTGATATTACCATATCTCCAATATCCGACTTCTCTACATACCTCAGCATTCGTTGAGTCACCAACAGGTAATCTATCCTGGACCAGGACTGCTGGGCATGTGAGAAGTGGGTGAACTGCCGATCCTCGGGGTTTGTCAACCTCCAGACATCTTTAAGATCAGTGCGCTCGCATAGCTCCTTTATTAAACTACTCCTAATATCATCTTGTCTTACTCCCTGCAGCAACCTCTTTCTGTCTTCAAAGGGATGCATTACGCAATTAAAATCTCCTCCCACTATTCTATCATTATTCTCATCTTTTGCTAATCTAGCCTCCAGATCGTCAAATCCTCTGTCTCTTCTCTTAGGCGCATACACATTGAATAAACTAAGCCTGCCCGCCTCCGTATCCACTACCAGTTTAATTAATCTCCCCTCCCCATCCTGCTCCTGGGAAAGAATTCTACATGCTGCATTTCTGTGTATCAGAATGAGAACTCCAGCTTTTCCTCTAACTGCTGATGACCCCCTCACTTCCCCCACCCATAGCTCTGCATCGTGGAAAAGTCTGCGCTCTCCATGCGCTCTTGCAACATAGCTATATCCATTTTTGCCTTTTTAGGTGTTTCCACACCATCATCCTTTTATGGGGTGATTTTCAACCCCTTGCAATTCCAACTAACGTATTACTCATATTGCAAAGCTTACCACCTAACTTGTTCCCAAAGTTGAAGAGAAAAGGCAAGCACATCACAAACATTGTTAACAATACAGAACAATTCCCCCACCTCGTATAACTTCCCCTTCCCCAAGATCATGATCTTCCTTTTTTCGTGTATTTTTGGTAGACCAAGCATACGCTCCCCTACCTCCCCTTCTTCTTCTCCAGATGACATTCTACTCCTCTCGTCCTACCCCTTACTCCCCCCCTTTATCAAGGTTACAGTTATCTATCCCCACCTATTTAGAGTGCCCGCGTTAAGTTACATAGAAGCCCTGTTAAGCTAGAGTAATCCCTCCTTACACCCCTTAATAACCCCTAATCCACCTTTCCTACCCTGCCCGCCCTCCAAACCTCAGGCAGAATTTCGGCCCAACATGTATCAGTCCAGTCTCATGCCAGTCAGATTATGTTCACTCCGGTTTGGAAGCTCTCCGCGTGTCCTCCTGCAGATAGTCTTTGTGTTGTTGACGTCCTTGAGACGCGTTAGAGTCCTTGTTCTTCTCCACGTAACTCCACTGTTCCAGCCGAGATGTGCTTGCCTCAGTGCCCCTTAGATCCTTTGCATCTCTGCCAGCGAATTTTTGACAGTAGACCTTTCCCGCCTCGCCTGCTTCTGGGGTTGCGCACGGTAGTTCTGGTTTCCGTTAACATGGAATACCTTTTAGCAAAGTCAGGTATAGTAGTACAAATCGTATTTGCTTCTGACTAGGAAGGAAGAAATTGGCTCTTAATAGACGCCTCTTTCTCGCCACCACTTCAATCGCCGAGAGTCACCAAACATTAAAAGTTATCTGCCTCCAAGTTTCACTGCCGCCTCAACCGCCATTCCTTCTAGTAAAGCATGTAGCATTGTGTCTTTTCAGCTAAATCCAGGTACTTGACTATAACTGGTCTGTTCCTTTGCCTCACATCCTCCAAAGAAGCATTTTGGGGTGGGCCAATTCTGTGTGCCCTTTCTACCTTCAGTGCCTTTTCTAGGCCCAATAAAGAGGGAATGGTCACCGAGCACAGATTCGCAAGGTCTGAATGCTTGACTGTTTCAGGCACCCCAATTATTCTCACATTGTTTCTTCTCGATCTGTTCTCCAGATCATCAACTTTTTCTTGTAATAGGGCATTTTTTCTTAATAATTTGTGCATATTACTCTTTGCTCCTATAATCTCGTCCTCCACACAGCTCACCCTTTGTTCAAGCTCTGTGATTTGCGTAGAATGCGAGGTGACCTCTGCCTGCAGATGGGATAGGGTGGCTGAGATTGATGCTGTGACTGATGCAGTAACTGTTGCTGTAACTGTAGCCTCCAGTGCTGCTGTAATGCCCGGTGCCAGAAGCTCAGCTACTTTAGCAGCCATCGCGCTGCATGTTGCCCCCAGCCTGGAGAAGGAGTCCTCTGTTTCAGAGTCCCCCTCCGATATGTGTGCCTCCTGCACTGAGCTCTGTAGTGAGCAACCGCTCCGTGTGGCGCGGGGCTGATCGGGTGCCATTTTGGACGCCATGCTGCTGCCTTATGGCGGGGAAGATCTATGCTGCCCTGCTCCCCCTCGTTGCTTGATCCGCCCGCTCCGTGCACCAGAACGAGCTCTCTGCTTCTGGCACTAAAAAGTGCCGTTTAAAATGTTGTTCTGAGCGCTTAAAGCGGAGAAACGGGGCCGGAGCTCCTCACCTCAGCCTCCGTTCACACACGCGCCGGAACTGGAAGTCCCATTTTGTTTTAGTTTGTGGGGTATTCTCCCTACAGTCCAGGGTGGGTGTAACTCTGCCCCATACATGCCTGAATTCCATCTTATTTTTCTGTAGGGTATTTCATACCCAAGGGTTAATTTAGCCTCTTGTTTTTGGGGTAATTTGGAGTAAAATACAGGGTATGTGTATTTTTGCCCCATATACGCCTGAATTCCATCAGTTTTTTTTCTGTAGGGTATTTTATACCCAAGGGTTAATTTAGTCTCTTGCTTGTGGGGTAATTTGGAGTAAAATACATGGTGTGTGTATTTTTTATTGCCCTAGATATGCCTAAATTCCATCTGGTTATTCTGTAGGTTATTTTATACCCAAAGGTTAATTTAGCCTCTTGATTGTGGGGTAATGTGGAGTAAAATAAAGTGTGTGTGTATTTTTTTTGCCCCATACACGCCTGAATTTAATCTCATTCATTATGTAGGGTATTTTATACCAAGGGTTAATTTCTCCTCTTGTTTTGTACAAGTGACTCTGAGGGAGTCGCTGCCTCCATCTCAACTGTATACTGCCATGGTGTGTCAGGGTCATCTGCTCCTCCTCTCCTGTCACCTGAGTAGAAAAACCACTCATTTCAACAGATATCAACAACTCCAGACTCAGGTTTCTGCAGGTGGAGCTGGTACTGCTCTTACAACCCCAACCTTCCACCGCAGCCGTGACAATGGTACGTGAGCACTGAGGAACCCCCCGGTCAGACATGTGGGGGATGGACGATGGCGCAAATAGATCTCTCTATCATTACCCATTGCTGCACGCTCTCACTGACTCCACAAGTCCGCTACCTTGGGATAACCTTTGACTCCAATCTGGCCTTTCAAACCACACATCCAAACCCTTACCCTTGCCTCCACCTGAAATATATCTCCCGAATCCACTCATTCCTTCACTTTGAAAGCACAAAAATGCTTGTCCATGCCCTTGTCATCTCACGTCTACAATATTGCAACAATATTCTCTGTGGCCTCCCATCTAGCACCCTCGCTCCCCTTCAATCTATCCTTAACTCTGCTGCCCGCCTGATTTACCCCTCTCCTCGTTACTCCTCTGCCTCTCCCCTCTGCCAATCCCTTCATTGGATGCCCATTGCCCCCACCAGATTCAAGTGTCTGTGAGATGTAGTCGCCACGTCTCCAGTCTCCTGAACAGACAGATTTGGTAGCATATGTTCCAGGACATGAAGCAGTGAAATGACGTTGTTCATCCCGTAGTTCTGGCGACTGACAAATTATGTCTCCTGAAAGAGCCTGAGCAAATGGCACGTGTCATGCATGAGATGCCACTGGCTGACATCAAAATTACACAGTGGAGTATCCCTGTCCGCTTGGATCATCAAGAAATCATTAATGGCCTTTCTCTGTTCATATATTTCTGTTCTGCAGTTAGGGATGGCTAGACGCATACTGCTGTCTCTTGGCAATTGTCTTGGTGAACGACTGCTGGCGCCATGAGTGTCGAGGAGCAGGAGCATCTGGACTGTTAGATGATGTGAAAGACAGGGAGTTGCCTTCGGCAGAGGTGGTGGAGCCTTGACTGCCTGAAATGGGAGGCGTGCCACTGGGTGCTTCTGCTGCTGCAGGATGGACCACCACATCTGAGACACGTTTCTCCCACGCAACTGTATGTTGATGCTGCATATGTTGAGACAGGGCTGTGGTGCCAACATTAGGCCCCTGGTCACGCATTACTTTCTGCCCACAGATTCTACATATAGCCATGTTAGCCTCCTCTGGTGTCTTGTCAAAAAACTGCCACACCGCCGAATAGGTGATTTACCGACGTTGCCTCGGTGAGCCCCTGTGCTGCTACTTTCTGGGACCTGCAAAGTGGGTGGTCTAAATTATGGCCATTTGGCTCTCAACCTTGCACTGCTACCACCCTGCTGACTCCCGGCCACACTGCCGACTTGCCGACTGTGCCACTGCCTGCCGCGCAAGCTGCCGCTCTCTTCTCCTGATAATGATGATGAAGCCCTTGCTTCCAGGGTCGGGACGATGGGTAGTCAAAATTAGGCGACCGCCTAGGGCGCCACTTCATCCCAGGCAGCAAAGGGGGTGCAAGGAGGCATGGAGTGGGCTGAATTTTTCATTTGGGGGCACTTTATGCCTTGTTTAACTAGGGCACCAAAATACCTTGTCCCAGCCTTGCTTGCTTCACCCGGCTCCCAAGTGCGATCGGCTACATCGATTAGTGTTTGCCTGTCACCGCTGTCCTCCTCAACGGTGTCGCTGTACAGAGCCTGACCGCTCACAACATAACCCCCCATGCCACTCTCCTCATCACTACTTGCCCGCTTCTGCAAGAAGCAGCGGATGTCTTCCCCACCTCTTTGCTGCCCACTGTCCTCAAATAGTTCATCCTCACTGTATGGTGGTGCAGAGCCCACAGCTCTCTTGAACCAAATGGGACAGAGGCGGGTTGAGGACAGGTGAGGGTCTTACGGATGCACCGACTCTTTGCTGGGGTTGTCAGATGTCATCTGGAAGAAAGGGAATGACCTAGTGTGTGATCAACACATGGCTGCCACATGACACCGGAAGCTCTGGCCTCGCGGGGTGACCTCTGCTGTGTCGTCCCCTTACTGTGCTGCGACCTCTGCCTGCTCCAGGAACCTACTTTTGTTTTCTGTGTTACCCCATGTGATCAGGCACACTCACAACCCTCACAGTTTTAAGTGTGCTCTGAAAATTCATCTTCTTAGACAAGCCTACCAAGATCCAAGATAATTGTTAACCCCCCAAATTCTGTCACATATTCGTCACTTCCTGCACTTTGCCACCCGCAGGCACTTATCTGTATGTAGATGTATGGTTGGGATGGCAGGTTCATCCACTTTTTTATGTATACTACCTCATATTTATGTAACATGGTTGGACCATTTTAAACCAAGCACTTCTCACCCTTTGTTTCACACATACACCCTAATAGATTGTAAGCTCTTGTGAACAGGACCATCACACCTCGTGTCTGATTTGTAAGTAGCTTTTTTCTAATATAATGTCTGGTTTGTCTGTGCTTAAACCCTCTATATTGTAAAGTGCTGCGGAATATGTTGCCGCTATATAAATAAAGATGATTATTATTATTATAGTAGGATCTTGGCCCTCAGCTTGGTTATTTCCAGCTAGAGCTGACATTACCTTGTCAGACTGCGTTCCCACTTCAGTTATTCGGTCAGTTTTGTCCCTGTAACTGCCCAGAGAAGTGAAGTGTGAAGCGATTCTAGTACCGGCACCTGTAATCTGCATGTCATACTAAAACACAACATTGTATGAAGACCAAACACAATGTTCTACAACACCCTACAGGCTCTCTTCAGCCAGGAAATAGCTGTTTTTTAATGCGATTTTTCGCAAATAAATTCGGGTCTAAAAGATTTTTGGCGGAAAATTCGGTGAACCTGGCAAATCGAATTTTTGAGAAATTCGCCCATCTCTAGAAGTGAAAGGATGATGTATTTTTACTATGCAAATAAGTAAAAATAAACGTTGCGATATCGAGTGTAGGTTATTTATAATTTATGCCTTATGCCATCTTACCGCTTCTACTGCTCAGGCAGAGTGTAATAGGTCTGCTATAATTGTACATTATTATGCAATGCATAAGTATTGCAGAATAATGTACTAGCATTTGATCAAGTACCTTCCGAGGACTAAAAATACATGTAAAAATAACATTTTAAAAAGTTTTAAAAATAATAAAAGCTAAAATGTTAAATGTTGTTCCATTATACAAATAAAAAATGAAAAGGGTAAATATAAGTGGTATTGCTGCATAGATAAAAGTTCAATCTATTAAAAACTATTTATTGCACTCGCTGAACGCTAAAATTGTGGATTTTTGTTTAGATGCTTTGCCTTTTTAGTGGAATAAAAAGGGATAAAAAAAACCTCTATGTATCCAAAAGTAGTACTGACAAAAACCATAATTCAGCCTGCAAAAAACAAGCCCTCACACAATACTGCAGACAGAAAAATAAAAAAGGTATTGGTCTTAGAATATGAGAAAGTAAATTCATAAAATAAAAACTTTTTTATTTTTTTTTAAAGTATCAAAACAACAAAAGCTATATGAATGTGTGTCACCAAAATTGTACTGACCAACAGAATGAAGGTGACAGAATTAACTATTTTAACTTTAATAATTGCTAATTGTCGTACATAAAACAAGCCCAGATTTGGCTATGTGCACGGAAAAATTAAGTTATGGCTCTTGGAAGTTTGAGAGGAAAAAATGAACACAATGCGAACCAAATTTGTCTAAAAGAGGTTAATGTCATCATTGTGGGCTACATGTATTTATGGCATTATTTTGCAGTGTAAATGACATATTAACTTTATTTTACAAGTCTTTATAATTTCAGTGAAAACAAATTTAAAACTTTTTTTATGTTATTTATTTTTGCATAGTAAAAACTTTTTTTGTGGCAGAATAAAATACAGCACTTTTTTTTCTTTTACAATGAGTTTTTTTTCTAGCTTTTATTTCTTTATCCAAAAATAAAGGAATCTGTTTGGGAGTAAAGGTAATTTTTAATTTTTTTTACTTTGAATAAACCACAGTTGACTACCTGTGTCTGTGTAAAACTGACAGGTAGACTATTAGACCATGCTACTAGGAAATTGTTAGGTCCCCGGATGCCAAATCAACCCATCAGTAATCACATCATTGTTGGGGCTGGAGTGATGATGTAGGAATCCCCTTTCTCAATCTAATCACAAAGTTGCTATTTATCAAACTAAGAAGTTAGGATGAGGAGAGGCTTTGGAAAGGAAGGGTGATATTGTGTAGCCCAGTGTGTTCTGTGACCTTGAATTGAAAACTCAATTTTTTTTACCACTTTTTTGGCCAGCAGACCTCTGATAGGAGGTGAAATTGTCCCTTTTGCTTTTCCAGTTTTATTGCACTCACTGCATGTCAATGTTCCCAAAACCGGCATAACTTATCCCTATAACTTTTAAATAGTTCTATTGAAGTCCGTGTGTCTGTTTGGCGCAAAGAGCTCACTTGTACGCAAATTGTGTTATACATATTTCCTAGTAAATTGCGCCTGTTGTCAGTGGTGCGAAGACCGCCATATTAAATCCATATAACATTTAAATAGTTCTATTGCACTTAGTGCGTCTGTTTGCCGCAAAGAGCTCAGTTGTACGCAAATTGTGTTATACATATTTCTTAGTAAATTGCGCCTGTTGTCAGTGATGTGAAGACCGCCATATTAAATCCATATAACATTTAAATAGTTTTATTGCACTTAGTGCTTCTATTTGCCGCAAAGAGCTCTGTTGTACGCAAATTTTTTTATACATTTTTCCTAGTAAAGTGTGCCTGTTGTGAGTGGTGCGAAGACCGCCATATTAATCCATATAACATTTAAATACTCTTATTGCAGTCCGTGTGTCTGTTTGCCGCAAAGAGCTCAGTTGTACGCAAATTGTGTTATACATATTTCTTCCACCAGACCGCATTTCACAGATATTCGATAGAAACAATTCTGTTTCTAATCCTAGTTGGCTGGTGGAAATTAGGACATTTAAGAATATCTGTGATCTGCCGTCTTTGCCTTACAGTTTCTCAATAAGAGTGTGTAAAACTCTTCTTTTTTTTTTTTTTTTTCAAAGAAGCTTTATTTAGAAAACAAATTTGGAGTACAGCAGTCATAGAGTATGAACATTTAGAAAATTCAAAATGAGTTAAGTACAGTGAGGCAGTATAGAGTAAAACACATCAATCAGAGCAAATAGCAAAAGAGATAAATTATAATCCACCTCTAGCAGCACTTGAATGAGGACATCCTATCTATCTGAAGAATAGAAAGCTTCATGGAATTCTCAACAATAAGCAACTTTTATATAGAAAATAAGAGAAACATAACATACAAATTCTTAGCATCACTTTAAACCTCTAGGACGAGACGGCTAAGCACAGCAAGATGGGTATTGTTGAAAGGATATATTCACCCCTGTAGGAGACGGTCTATTGACTGTCGTAGAGGAAAGGAGAGACCAATTCGCCTCTCACCACAAAACAGTCAAGTCATCGTCTTGAATGCCGGGAAGGCCGTAAATGTTCCCCAGTCCCACCATACCCTGTTAAATTTATCCAGTGTCTGGTTTGAGTCAACTCTCAATTCCTCCATACGCTGCAGGTAGAAGATCTCCTTAAACCACTCAGAAATAGTGGGTGTTTGAGTTGACCTCCATTTCCTAGGGATCAATGCTTTTGCAGCCACCAACAAAAAGAGTATCAGACTCCCTTTTAAGGCATGGGTACTTGGAGGCAGCATAAGAAGAAGAAGAGTTGCGGGGGTTTTCTGCAGGGTAATATCAGTAATCACCTGAACCACTTTCACAACTCTCTTCCAAAAAGGCTGAAGCAACTCACATTCCCACCAGATGTGTACCATAGAGCCCAATGCTTTCTCACATCTACAACAGGTAGAAGGAACACTAGGGTAGATCGTATGTAGCAATTTCGGGACTCTATACTACCTAGAGAGGACTTTGTAGTTTAGCTCCTATATTCTACAGGAAATTGAAGCCTTACTCGCTAAAATGCAAGCCTTAGACCAGTCCTCTTCCGAAAAAGCACAATTTAGTTCTTGTTCCCAGCCATCTTGATAGGAATGTCTACCTGTGGCAGATGTTTCCATTAGCATGTTATATAGTATAGAAATTAGATGTTTGGGATACGCTTGCTGGGTACAAATTTCTTCAAAACTGGTGAGCTCTCTAGTGAGATTAAGCTTATCTTTATTGGTAACAAAATAATGCTTGAGTTGCATATATTGCAACCAGACGTTTGGGGAGCGGTGTTGGGGAGAGACAATGGCTTCGTAAGATTTGAAGTTGGAATGTGAAATGAAGTCACCAATAAAACTAGGCCGCTGTGGACATTCACCTCTGAGTAACAAACAATGTGATGAAAACGGGATCTCTGGGTTACCCCTAAGTGAGACTAAAGGGCCATCTGGGGCATAAAGGTTATACTGACGACTGTATGAACTAAAGATCGACAGTGTTTTCCTGGAGACTAAAGGAAGTTGCGCTAGTTTAAGACCCTTTAGACAGGGTAATAGTCAGGGCAATGATGAGAGATTGGTCTACCACACAACTGTTCTTCGATTTGAATCCAATACTTCAGTTTTGTGCTCTGAAACCAGTCTACCACTCTAGCCACAGTAGCAGCCAAGTAGTAAGACTTCAAATCTGGTAGGGCAAGATCCCCTCTCTCTTTTCTCCTACATAGAGTGTCCCTAGCTATCCTCGGCTTCTTATTGGACCATACAAATTTGCGAAAACAAGAATTAATGTCTTGAAAAAAGGAGTTGGGCAATTTAAGCGGGATTGTTTGGAATAGGTACAGGAATCGAGGAAGTATGTTCATTTTAAGAATATTTATCCACCCTATCCAAGAGAAATCTATTCTGTCCCACTTGGCTAGGTCCAGTTTAATAATATTCAAAAGAGCGGCAAAGTTCAGGTCAAAGACTTAAGTATGGTTTGCGGGTATCTGGACACCAAGATAAGAAAATGAATTCTTTGCCCATTTGAAAGGAAACAGCTCTTTTAGAATATCAACTGTTTGAAGATTCAAGATGACATTCAAGGCTACACTTTTGGTGAAATTAACCTTAAAGTTACTCATGGAGCTGAATTTATTTAAGAGATCCATCAGGGCAGGCAAGGAGATCTCAGGTTGCGTAATATAAAGAAGAAGGTCGTCCGCAAAGGCAGCACATTTGTGATGCTCTTTTTTAATCAATATTCCTTTAATCTCTTGAGCCTCTCTGATGGATTGCAGGAGATATTCCATGGCAACGACATAGAGGAGGGGAGAAAGCGGGCATCCCTGACGTGTACCGTTACGGATGTAAAGGGTGTTAGATAGATCGCCGTTAATTCTAATTTGGGCCGAAGGGAGCTGATATAAGCCGAAAATTTTCTGAAGCATAATTGGGCCAATTCCTACATTTGACAGGGCAGATCTCAAAAAAGTCCAATCTACCCTGTCAAATGCTTTCTCAGCATCAAGGGACAACAGCATGGCCGGAATCTGGGCTTTCTTAACTTGATGGATAAGGGCAAAGGTTTTGAGGGTGTTATCCCGAGCCTCCCTCCCTGGGACAAAACCCACTTGATCAAGCTGTATCAATTCCGGCAAGATAGTATTAAGCCGATTTGCAAGCAATTTGGCGTCCACATTCAATAGAGAAATGGGTCTGTAATTGGGACACAGGAGTGGGTCTTTTCCCGGTTTGGGGATCATGGAGATATGCGCTTGAAGGAAAGAGCGGGGGAATGGCTGGGTAGCTGAAACTGAATTAAAAGAAAGTAATAAACGATCAGTCAGTTTCTCCCTAAATACCTTATAGAACTTGGCTGTAAAGCCATCTGGGCCAGGGCTCTTCCCTGCAGGCGGGGCCGATATGGCTTGTGATAATTCCTCACAAGTAAAGGGAGTTTCTAGAGCCATAAGTCTATCATGATCAAGTTTAGGGAGAGGGGAGGCACTCAGAAAGGTGTTTAAACTATCACCAACCGAAGTAGCAGAAGGAGCAGAACCAGGAGGTGGTAGATTATAGAGATGTGAAAAACTCTTCTATACCTTTTAAATTTTTATCTTTCTGAACATGGAGCGAACTACAGGTGGTAAGCGAGCAAAGAGGGGTGTAATGGGTGACCTCTGGCAATCCTTGTTTACCACCTCAACAACGCCTGTAATGCAGGGCACACATACGACACACAGAGAGCTTAAAATCATGGTGCATGACTATCTGTGTCTCAACACTGATGTTTTTGGATATGTTCCAGACCCAATTGACTTCTGGGTATCCAAAATGGATGAATGGCCTGAGCTCGCTCGCCACGCCATAAAGGTGGTGTCCTGCCCAGCAGCCAGCATCATATCTGAGCGGACCTTCAGCACAGCTGGAGGAGTCATTACAGACAAACGCATCCGGCTTTCCACTGACAATGTGGATCGTTTGACTTTCATCAAGATGAATCAGGCGTGGATCTCTGATGATGTTGTGGCCCTAGTTGCCGAGGTCACCCATTAGTTGCCGGTCTACCTCACATTCCTCTTCCAAACGAAATGGTCCTCTTGAAAAAAAAAAATTTAAATGATCATTTCTTAATGCAATTTTTATTCTGAGTGCCCAAAAGGTTATTTTGCTGGTTTTGCGGTTAGAAGACTGTAAAAGACACCAATCGTACACGATTTCATGAAAAAAACCTATTCCACTTAGTAACTTCTTCAATAAAATTTCAAGCACTGTCAATGGTTTTGGGGTCATGATGCTGTGAAAATCAGCCATAATCTACGTCCTTTGGTACAGAAATGTGGTTTCTAACAGGCATTTCTTCCTCACAATTTTTAACACTGGCTGAGAGGTGATTTTTATAATTTTTGGGTGCATTGTGCTGTCCAAAACCAGCTAAAATCTTGGTCCTTTGGTACAGAAATGTGGTTTCCAAGTGGCATTTCTTCCTCACAATTTTTAATACAATTTTTGGGGCATGGTGCTGTGACATACAGCTATACTACAGGTCCTATTGTAAAAAATGTGGTTTCTAACTGGCATTTGTTCTTCACAATTGTCAACAGTGGCCAAAGGGTCATGTTTTGAATTTTTGGGGGCATGGTGCTGTGACATACAGCTATACTACAGGTTCTATTGTAAAAAATGTGGTTTCTAACAGGCATTTGTTCTTCACAATTGTCAACAGTGGTCGAAGGGTCATGTTTTGAATTTTTTGGGGTCATGAAGCTGTCAAAAACAGGAATAGGTAGGACACTGTTAATGGACACATATTGCAAAGTGACTTGTTTTTGCAAGAAGTTGTCATGATTGTGCCTGGCACGCTCCCTGCTTTTGGTTCTGGTCACCAGCCACGGCCGGTACGACGTAAACCATGGTTTTTAATGTAATACTTTGTCTTCTTATTCACTAGTGTGAACTGATCCTTCTTTCCCTGAAGGTAATTGATTCCTGGCCAACGCCCGTGGCCAAGAATCCTCCAGCACTCTTTCAGTTAACCTGTGTTCCTCCTTGATTGACAGCCTTGTTTCCCTATCTAACTTTGTGTTTCTTCCACCAATCACCTCTGTTCTGTGTCTGCTGCTCACCTATTTAAGAATGCTTTCACCAGTACCCTGTGCCTGCTATAGAGTTCTTGTGCTTGTAGCTAGCCCTTACTTTGCATTTGCCTTTCCTGTATTTGATCCTGCTGTTCTCCTGACTATTCTCTCTCTCAGTGATTTGGTACTGCTGCTCCCGTCTGGTATTGACCTTTGGCTTGGACTCTGTTTATCCTCTTTGTCTCACGTTTCTGTACCACGCTGCCCGTACTGTTGCCAACTTTGGACCGCCCGACTACGCTTATTGTTCTGTGTCTGTTTGTCCTGTCTGTGTCGCACGTATATCAGTGCAGCCATCAGTCTTCCGGTTGGGGCCGGCCTATTAAGGAGTCGGGTTCCCCAAAAGGCAGGGACAGGGGCTGGGATCAGAGTCAGGGCCCACTTGTCTGTGTCTGTGCGTGTGTCCCTGACCGGTCCCTGACAGAAGTTTAACATAAAAAGCAATCCCTGTAGTGAGAGAACCCCTTTAATATGATTGAAAAACTGAGAAACAAAGACGTTGATGGATTCCCTCCTATTTTAAACATGTATTTTCCAAAATTAAGCTACTAAAAAACTTGCATTTACAAAATAGCTGATAAAAATATTCCTCTGAATTGTACAAGAGAGGTAAAGGACGACTTGAACAGATGTAAGTTTTTCAGAGGACATGGAGTATGGAGCACATTCACCACCCCAAGAACAGACAATTTCCTCCAACACGTTGAGTAAAACGCGAAAAAGAAAGCCGAGAAAAAGGGCACCTGGTTGGAACAGGAGCGTCAACCAGCATTTCCAAGTGAAGCTCAATTAGTCCGCACTCATAAGAAGGGGCAAGCGCTCTCGTAGAGGCAGAAATTTTCAAGCGCTACCCAGGTCTTGACTGTGTACTGATGAAGGCTGAAGGTCTTAACTCACACTTCCGTTTCCGCACTCTGCTTCGGCCCTGGCTCTCACCTCACCCATCGTGAGTCCGGCCTTGCTAGCTGAACCTCCATGATCCACGTTCACAGCCTCACCCTCCTTGATCAGTAATTTCCTTCAACCCACTTGACATTATAATGCAGGATTTTCAGAAAGGCCTTGTTAACCTACTGGGGACATCTGTTTCGTTTGCTTCACATTCTAATGTCACAGTGGAACAACGTCACCAACGTGCCAGCAGTAGAATGGCAAGTAGCTGTAGCAGCAGCAGCATTGGAGAACTTTGGTTTTTTTTTAATTGCTAATTTTTCCGCTGATGGTCCATAAGGGCACCTGTGCGCGTTTTGGGGTCATGCTACAGCTCAGGACAGGGAAAGTCAATGTCCAGTTCAACTAAAATGGTGGTTCAAAGACTACTTTCTTCCGGCACTTTTTAATCTGGGGGTCATGCATGTTTGGGGCTCATGCTGCGGCCCAGGGCAGGTATAGTCAATGTCCAGTTCAACTAATGGTGGTTGAAAGACTCCTTTTTCAGGCACATTTTAATCTGTGGGTCAGACAGGTTTAAGGGTCATGCTGCGGTCCAGGACAGGTATAGTCAATGTCCAGTTCAACTAAAATGGTGGTTCAAAGACTACTTTCTTCCAGCACTTTTTAATCTGAGGTTCTATCAAGGGCATATTTGCTGGTTTGGGGGCATGCTGCTGTAAAAGAAACCAATAGTAAAGCTCTTATTGACAAAAAGCTAATTTTTCATGCTTCAAGGCCATCAAAATGAAGAGCGGTTACTGGGTGTCCACCCTCCTTGATCCATGTTCCAAATCAAAAGTCAGCAATTTCCTTCAACCCACTTGACAATAGAATGCAGGAATTTGACACAGGCCTCACTGGGCCTCCACTGGGGACATGTGTTGCGTCAGCTTCATGTTCTGATGTCACGGTGGTACAACGTCAGTAACGTTTTTAAATAGTCAATTTCTTATTGGGAATGTGTATTCTGAGTGTCCATAAGGACATTTTTTGGTGCTTTTGGGGTCGGGCTACTTTAAAATGGATGCCAGGGGTGGCAATTGGGCAGTATTCCTGCCAGGGGCCGGAATGAAAACGTTGCCCGGTGATATGTTAAAAATAGGAAGTAGTGATGGGTGGGCATCCCACTTGATTTAGCTGCATGTGGCCCTGTCTGTTGCCACCCCCGTTGTAACTGAGGCCCTGCCAGCTGAACCTCCGCGTTCCCCGTTAGGATGTTCTTGCTGCCACCAGCACCGCATATATGACAAGTTGTTGGTCCCTGGTGCAAAAAGTGCTAGGGGTCTCCTGGCAGTTCCCATGTGCCATTTCTAATACCGGTGTCTTGTTTGTGTGAAAGGGGCCCCTTTGCAGCTGGTAACGCTGTACCTACTGTGGCTATGCCGTCCTCATGTTTTCTGTTAGCCATTGAACATGATGCATTATTTTAGCCTATGAATAGTTTTCTGTGACTTTTATAGCCTAATTGTCTTGCCTAAGATGTAGCACATATCCAGGTTACTGTTGTGGATGTTAATTCAAGCTTCTCCTACCCTGTTTGGGTGTAAGAATGAAGCTGTTGTTGCTCTCCCATAGACTTTAATGGTCATCAGTGATTATCGACTATCAACTATCGGCATGATAATTTCCAAAATCTGTTATCTAACAGATGACGATTGTCAACACAATTACTCATCACTAGTCCCTAACCTAAGGCTAGCGTCACATGGAGTATTTTCCCACAGAAAAATACACTGTAAAATATAGGGCAGAAATCTTAAGAATACCCTTGGATTTCTATAGTCTATTTTATTTTAGGGTGTGGATCAGTCCCAATTAGTGAGGCTAGTCCATGTTCTGACTCCTGTTGCAGTTTATGCACTGTGGGCGATACGTAAAAACGGGGCTTTGCCAGTTATCTGGCGTCAAAAAGCTTTAGTAGGCCTGTTCTATAGAATTATATAAGTCGCATTCCAAACTTTGGTGCGATAATTGCCGGCATGACACTTTAATGCCATAGTTTAGGGGTGTTCTGTGGGCGTGTTGTACCACATTCATAGAAGTAGACACAGTTATGATTCTTTGATGCCAAAGGTGGTCTGCCTGAGCCAGACTTGTCATATTGGCACTACAATGTACCTTTATGTATGAACTGCAGAACAACAGGCCTGTCCGCGCCAATTTTCATACATGTCGCCCTGTGTGTAGGAAATGTGAAAGACACTTATTTTTCTGATGCAGATTTTGAAACTGCATTGGTAAAAATACACTCCATGGTTTTTAAACTGCAGTGCATATTCCCAGTGCAAACTATGGACAACTTTGGGGGTGACAAAAATGCATGTTTTACACACAAAAATAAACTTTGCCATAAGCATAAAGCCTGCAGCCTGGTTCACATCTGTGTCCAAGGTTCTGTTTCGATTCTGGAGAGAATGACAGAAAAAAATAGCACAGCATGCCGAGCGCATTTTCCAATTGAAAGACCCTGAAGACCCTAAATCTAACTGGAATTATCTTTTCTTTGCCTTTTGGGACCCAATTGTGAGCTTTCACACTGTCTCTACAGGCTCTATACCAACGCTTGAACTTATACTGTGTCTATCTTTTCTTTCCCCCTGAAGAATCATAATCAATTATGGGGAAATGCATTGGTGCATTCATATAGCTGGTTTATAGTTCTTTTTTTGGGGGGAGGGGAGGAAGGATGATTATTTTTTACAGATAATTATAGTTGTTTCTGGACCAGCATATTACACCATCTTACTAGACATTGATTTGACATCAAAACTGTTTTGGCTGTCATCAGTGTACTATTTTTTCCCTAGGTCGTTAAGGGTTTAGCTAGGGACAGCCTCTATAGGGTGGGGGTGCTCCTTTCAGAGAATGTCCTCTGCCATGTAGGACAGTACTGTGTAGAGTTTCCACTTGTATACATTTATTTTTCTCTGGTTCAGAGGATGGTAGAGATTGACCCCTGGATGTTGGACTTCTACCCTAGATGTAACACCACTATTATGGTCATGTGAGTTACTACAAATAGCTAATGAATTATTCTATAAATAGTCTGTTATACCTACAACTTATTTATGTTAATGATATTCCATGACAATTTAATGTATCATTATTATATTTTATGATTTATGAAAATAAAAGTAAAGTTTTAGACTTTCCGTAATTTGTAAGGGACCTCTTGTAGTCAACAAGGACATCTTGTAGTCATCGTGTGACACCAGTGACCATTGTAAAACGTGTCAGATGTAAATGGAACCTCCAAGTCAGATGTAAACTAGGCCCAAGAAATATAATAATGTCAGATGGGAGAGATTGTGCTATAGTCATTCTAGAGGAAATATGGGATGTATTTACTTTTACCACCAACAGGTAAAAATTCAGGATGGATTACATAGTTAGTACAGCTGATAAAAGACTAATGTCTATCAAGCTCAACCAAGGGTAAACCTTGGTTCTTTTCCAGAAATGACGTCTTTATTTAGCAATATCACCATCTTGTCCAATGAATTTACAGATGAATGTACATAAATACCCATGTTCATACCTTCATTCATCCACCTTAACACTGTCTTTTATTCTCCTATACCATTTTTTACCATTTGCTAACATGTGGAGGAAATCTAATTGGCTGACATGAAGGTACACTTTAAAATTCAAAGGGAAAGACTCATGGTTGGGGACCCATGTTTAGACATTTGTCACATGCAGATGGTAACAGTAGACAAAGCAATAAACAAGAATAGTCTTTGAAGAAGGAAAGCCATAAACTCCTCCCTACAAGTTGAGATTGTAGGACAGCTCTGATCTACTCATCAAACTGGATTTTTAATGTGCAAAGTCTAAACATATGTGGTTGTGCATGGCCTGGAAAACTGTAGGTTTCAAAAACCTGAATAAACATCCTCCAATATCAGATCAATATGAATGCATTGGATGAGCAATATAAAACAAATCTATAAGTATATATGTTGTAAGAGACCAAAAGGTAAAATCATTGATGGCAGGTATGTATCACCTAGGTGGCTGGCCTCGGTGATGTAAAAAACCCAAATAGTTTTCTGCCAGGGACAATATGGGCACATGTATAATTGTTGGTGCCCAGACACCATTTTTTGCAAACCTTTTGTAAACTTAAAATGTGCCGAATCATTAACCTGTTCTTTCTGCAGATCAAGATTTACGCTTTCCCAGCTACAAAAAAAGGGCAATCCAGTCCCCGGTAAACCCCCTTTTTAAAGGGGCTCTGCCCTTTTTTAGCAGTTTAAAATTCCGGATTTGCCATACTGAAGCATAAATGTTTAATTCTTATGGTTGTTTTGGGGGCGACACACCTCCAGGCCCCGCCCCCGATCCCCAGGTGCATTACAAAATGCCAAAGGGTGCTCTTAATGTGCCTGATATTGGGGTTTCACCTGGGGTTTAAAAATAGAACAACGGGGCTGCACCCATTTTTTTGGGGTGAAGAACACCAGACTTTTGGCTAGTCCCCCTACATACATGTCGCCCTAGTTCCTGGCCCGTTTTTTTCTAGTGTAGTTGGGGTGGGCCAAAAACCCGGGGTTAAACTCGCCCCCATACTCCACCCCGGGACTTACTAGGCACATAAAAGGCAGCTGACACGGCTCAGGAGGCAGCTGAGTGATAAGGTTTGGGGAAACCCCCCAATTTGTTTTGGAATTTGAAAACGGGCCAAAGGGCCCCGGTTTTACAACGGCTTATTCAAGCTGTAATTGCGGGGCGGGTTTCGCCCCAAGTACGCTTGAAAAAGGGGGGCCCGGGGGCAAAATGTGCAAATTTACTTTTCTCCCCGCCCGCCCTATTCCGACGGGGAGGAGAACGGAATCCACAATTCTCTATGAGAACTGGGATTAAAACCCTAATGGCTGGGAAAAGGATTCCCCCGCCCCTATTTTTAGCGCCCGTAAAGGGGCCAAACACTGGAAACGTGGCCCCAAAATAACCCCTGGAACGGCCTTTAACCCCTTTTTCGACATTTACCCTACCCATACGTCAAGATCGGGGAGGGGGTTCCCCCTTGGGAAATTGGGGGTTATTGGGGGGGGGGCCCAAAGGGGGGGGCGGGGGGGGGGGTTTTGTGCAGGGGGGCCCCAAGGGGGGGGGAGGGGGGCCCCAAGATCGGGGGGGCAAAGGGGGGGAAAAAACGGTATACTACCGCTTTGGGATCAGGGCCCAACCCCCACAGCCAAAATGAGCCCTCCCCCCTAGGGGGAAAAAACCCCCCATGTTGCGACATGTGGTCGCGACATCCCCACTCAGGGAGCAGGGGCTCACTCCTCTGGGCCCCCATCACCGGGGGCAGAACGGCGCCAGCCCCGGGGCCCCTGGGTCTCCTACCAGAACCCGCCTGGACACAAATTTACAGCATTTCCGGGGTTTTTCGTGACTTTACG
>JAODAL010050430.1:0-27411 GCA_025379985.1 Phyllomedusa bahiana
CTGTTTAAAGAGGCGTTGTGCACAGCGTTACTGCTGTGCAAAGGTCGCCATGGCAACTAGTGAACCATGCCCACAATGCATTGTGGGCATGATGACGTCACCAGACTACCCGGATGCATTCAGAAAGCATCCGGGGAGTCTGGTAGGAGACGGGCGAGCGGCATCTCTGCCGCTGCCTCGCCGATCGTAGGCAGAGGGAGCTCACTCCTCCTGCCTGCGCATCATTATCGCGGCCATGACAGGCTGCGGTAATGAAGCGTTTTTTCACCCCGCGGCCGGAGCTCAACTCCGGCCGGGGGTGATGGGGCATGAAGCCAGCGGTAATTTACCGCTGGTTCCATGCGCAGATCCGAGCGCTGCGCGGCTCGTCGCCAGCAAGACTCCGCGGAATCGCTCCTAGGGCGTATGCATACGTCCAATGTCGGGAAGGGGTTAAGGGTATGTTCACACGGCGTGTCCAATATGTTTTTTGGATCCGTTGTTACATGCGTGTTTGGATCCGTGTTTCGGACCCTAAACGGACCCAAACACACATCTAACAAAGTGCAGTGTGATTTCCATTGCTTTCAATGTAATACACACATCAGTGTTCAGACGAGTGGTCACCGATGCGCGTTTACTTCCGTCTTTGTGATGCGTCTTTCAAAGCCTTTCAAAGAGTTGTCTGTCAATTCTTGATCCGTTTTCCGCAGCAGACGCCCTATTTAAAACTATAGGGTGCGATCCTGCTGCAGCCAAAACGCATCCAAGCACGCACCTGTGCATAGTTTTTTAATGTGTTTTTCGGATCCAAAGTGGGTCCAACATGCCATGTGAACATACCCTAATAGTGTAGGATATGAATGTGTTTCGCCGCACTTTATGAATGTGTCCCGTTTAATGCAAAAGTAGCCTCAGCAATGCCACTTTGAAACTGGTTTTGCACCAAACTTTGGCACACTATGCAATTCTGGCACGACGCCCCCGCATCTTTGGCACATTCAAACGTGTCGTGTCTGGTGCAGGTTGGTTGGTTTTACCGTACAACAGTTCATACATCTATAGAACAGGGCTACAACAGTTTGTTTGGCTCATAGCATGATAAAAAACATGGCGCAACCCCGTTCATACATGTCGCACTTAGATTAGAAAGTCTTACAATGCTCCACATGTATCATAGTGTTGATAAATCTGGCTCAGATAAGAACTGTCTAGTCTAACCTTCCACCACCTATTCGTTGGCTTTTTGCCGCTAAATGCAGCAAAATTTTGGCACGTGGCAAGTCACGCTCCATTTCTGAGGAGCCACGCCCCCTTTAACGAGGTCACACCCTTTTGTCAGTCGAGGCACAGAAGTGTCTAGAAACTGTGTCAAACACATAATAAATGTGGTGAATTTTACATGCACTAATTTGGTTGCTGCAAATTGCTCCAGCATTTTGGTGCAGTTGCCATAGTATGTGTGCATAGTGTGTGCCCTATTGTGCTCGAGCAGGTCAAAGTTCAGCAAGAAAGAGGAAGACCGGCGATGAGTTGGATCAACACAATAGGAAATGATATAGAGACCAAACTCTTTGTAGTTACCGACTAATAAAAAACCGTTCATAGGTCAGAACAACTATCCACAGAGCCGCTAGGAGTCAAAATCGACTTGTGCTTGTTAAATGTCTTGTTCGATCATTGCGTTATGGGTGGCCGTGCTATTTTTGGAGGTATAGGATTTGCATGGCTACAAGGATTTGCATGCACCAAATCATGAGAATCCTAGTAAGAACAGACACTGATGCTGGGTGATAGGGCCTTGGTATTAGCTGCTGCTTCCTTGCATTAGAAAGTCTTCTCCATGGTGTTGAGTTTTTGCATCAACTCTAAATATACACTGAGTAATCCTAGTGGAGCATCATAGCAGATTCAGATTTTGGAACATGTCTTCAAGGGTTTGCATCCACCAAGCCTTGAGAACCCTAGTAAGAACAGACACTGATGTTGAGTGATAGGGCTCTGGTAACAGCTGATGTTTCAGCTCATCAGAAAGTTTCCTTAATGGTGTTATGTCAATCTAAAAAAACAACTTTTTATTGACACCTGTATACTGATGACACCCAACTCTACATCTCCGGCCCAGATGTCACCTCTCTACTCTCCCGGATCCCAGACTGTCTGTCGTCCATTTCCTACTTCTTCTCATCACGTCTCCTAAACTAAATGTGGAGAAAATTGAATCATCATCTTTCCATCGCCAACTCTACCCTCCACCCTGATCTCTCTATTACAGTCAATGGCTCACACTCTCACCGTCCGCAAGTCCGCTGTCTTGGGTAATCCTATAGACTCCGCTCTGCCTTTCAAACCACACATCCAAACCCTCACCTCTGCCTGCCTCCTCCACCTGAAAAACATCTCTCGTATCCACTCATTCCTTAATTTTGAAAGTACAAAAATGCTGGTCCATGCCCTTGTCACCTCCGCCTAGACTACTGCAACATCCTTCATCGTGGCCTCCCAGCTAGCACCCTCGCTCCCTCAAAACCATCCTCAACTCTTGCTGCCCGTCTTATCCACCTCTCTCCTCGCTACTCCTCTGCCTCTCCCCTCTGTCAATCCTTCACTGGCTTCCCATTGCCCAGCGAATTTCATTTCAAGTAGTAACCCTGACCTACAAGGCTCTCCATAACCTCTCCCCTCCATACATCTCTGCCTTAATCTCCAGATACCTCCCCTCACGCAATCTCCGCTCCTCACAGGACCTTCTCCTCTGCTCTCCTCTTATCACCTCCTCACACAACCATCTCCAAGACTTCTCTCGTGCTTCCCCCACACTCTGGAACTCACTGCCCCAACACCTCAGACTCTCCTCCACCTTCACCAGGTTCAAAACCAACCTGAAAACCCATCTCTTCAGGAGCCTATAACCAACAATAACCCCGCTGTCAATACACCCTACACAAACATGTCTGCCCCTCACCTCCTGTCTCTTCCCCCCTCCTTTTAGAGTGTAAGCCCTCACGGGCAGGGACCTCTCTCCTTCTGTACCAGTTGTTAGTTATTAATTTGTCACCTTTCTACTTGTTTGACCTATGTTATATATGAAACCTGAAAGTACAGCGCCCTGGAACCAAGGGCACTCAAAAATAAATAGTAATAATAATTGACCTAGTAGGAGCATCAAAGCAGATTTTGGAATATGACTTGAGGGTTTTGCATCCACCAAACCATAAGAACCCTAGTAAGAACAGACACTGATGTTGGGTGATAGGGCCTTGTTAATAGCTGCTGTTCCCATGCATCAGAAAGTATCGTCAATGGTTTTAGGATACTACATCAATCTAGAAAGCCAACTTTTTATAGTCCTAAATATAGCACCAAGTCATGAGAACCCTAGTCAGAACAGACACTGATGTTGGGTGATAGGGCCTTGTTAATAGCTGCTGTTTCAGTGCATTGGAAAGTCTTCTCCATGGTGTTAGGTTCTTCTGAATCAATCTTGAAAGCCGCCTTTTTATAGACCCAGAGGGAGCATCAAAGCAAATTTTGGAATATAGTTTGAGGGATCTGTAACTACCTAGCCATGAGAACCTTAGTAAAAACAGACACTGATGTTGGGTGATAGGGCCTTGTTAATAGCTGGTGTTCCCATGTTCTCAATGGTGTCAATCTAAAACGCTACATTTTTACAGACGATGTGGGAGCATCAAAGCAGATTTTAAACATGGCTTGAGGGATTTGGGACCTTTCATACCGAAGAGTCTTAATGAGGTTGGGCACTGATGCTGGGTGAAAAGGTCTACCTCATAGCTTGTGTTTCAGTTCATCAGTAAGGTGTTCAATGGTCTTAAGGTTCTTCAACACCATCCTATTATGGACCTCATGGTAGTATACATTCTGGGTTTGCTTTCCATCAGATTTTGGAACATAGCTTGAGTATTTCATAGATGTTCAGCTACAAGAACCCTAAAAAAGACGGGCACCGATGTCGGGTGCTTATAGCTGGGTGTTCGATTTGTTTTTTTTTTAAAGAAAGTCTCCAATGGTGTTAAAGTTCTTATATATGACCCTGTTACGGACCTTATGGGAGTATCAACTCTGGCATGGCTTTCCCTCAGATTTTAAAACATGGCTGGAGGAATCTGTAACCATTAAGCCACAAAAGCGCAGGTGTGGATGGGCACTGATGCTGGGGATAAAGCCTAGCTCGTACTTTGTATTTCAGTGCATCGAAAATGTTGAGTTTTACACCAGTCAGAATAAACACACACTAGAGATTACCCCTGCTGAGGCTCCCATAATTTTTGGAATAGGGACTGGGGGTCTTGAATAACTGAAAGGATTTAAGAAATTTGGGGTTAAAGTCACCCATAGGTGTTTTTAAGTTGAGGTCTTTGATGGGGTTTTGGACACCACCCAGGCCCTTTCTACATAATGGGGAAATGTTGGCAACCCCCTGGGGTCATGTCCCCGAGTTAAAGAACTCTTGTTTGTAATACGCTGCTGTGAATATTAGAAGGGTTTCCAGGTGGGCCCCGCTTTATGTTATCCTTGTGACCTCTCAAAACTAAAAAAAGGGGTGTTGTTTACCATTGAAACCTATATTATCAATCCCCTCTACCCCCGGCAGGACACGGGGAAAAGACGGGGGTACATTTTGAATTTTTTCAAAAAATTTTTTTGTAAATTCTTTTTTTTCCATTCATGAGGTTTGTGATATGCATGTGCGGCGTTACCTGTGTGCTGCTCTTCCCAGTGACCTGTTGGGTTAAGTACAGTGCTGGGGATTATCTGCAAATGAGCTTGTAACGTCAGCTCGGTCAGTCTATCCTTGTCACCGATACAAGCGGCCATAAAGATCTTCTGCAGACCCTGGAGCAAGGTCCCACAATGTTCTACCATCAGTGATCACACCCAGCAATCCTATCGGGAAATGGAAACAGGTAGGGAGCTGCGGCTGATGTCACTGATGTCTACTAGAGCTAGCCCTGTCTCTAAATGCACTGGTCAAAGCTTGTTGGTGACAGGCGGCTAGCACCCATGACTCATGCCCTGTGGGTCACCCCAGCCAGGGATTAACTATACCCATATGACGCAATCCCTGGGGTCACCCCAGCCATGGGGGGTAACTATACCATAGTGACTGCAATGCCTGAGGTCACCCCACCCATGGGGTGTAACTATAGCCATAGCTACTGCAATGCCTAAAGGTAAAACCCCACCCATGGGGCGTAACTAAACCCATAGCCCTGGAATCCCTGAGGCACCCCACCCATGGGTGTAACTATCCAAGCCCCCCCTGCAATGCCTGAGGTCACCCAGCCATGGGGCGAACTATAGCCAAAGTATGCAATGCTGAGGTCACCCCAGCCATGGGGCGAACTATACCCATGCTATGCAATGCCTGAGGTACCCCACCATGGGGGAACTATAGCCATAGCTATGCAATCCGAGGTACCCCTGCCAGGGGTTTGTAACTAAGCCATAGCTACTGCAATGCTGAGGCAAACCACCAGGGGCTAACATATTAGCCATAGCCTCTGGAAGGTTTTGAGGTCCCCACCCATGTGGGTGTAAGCTATACCATGCCTCTGCAGATGCCTGAGTTCACCCCAGCATGGGGTTAACTATAGCCATATCTAACTGGAACTGCTGGGTACCCAGCCATGGGGTCGTAACTCATAGCATTAGCTACTGCAATGCCTGAGGTCACCACCTGCCTGGGGGTTTGTTTATAAGCCATAGCCTACTGCATGCCTGAATGAGTCAACCAGCCATGGGTCGTACTATATCTGCATAGCCTCAGCAATGCTGAGGTCACCACCACCCATGGGTGGTGTCTATAGCCATAGCCTCTGCAATGCATGAATGGATACCCCACCCAGGGACGTAAACTATAGCCATATCCTCTGCAATGCTGAGGCACCCCAGTCATATGATGGGCGTAACTATAGCCATACTAATTGCATTTGCTGATAGGTCACCACCTGGTGGCGTAATTATACCCATAGGCTATCTGCACAGCTGAGGTCACCACCTGCACATGGTTGGTGAACACTATAGCCATAGCTCTGCAATGCCTGAGGTCACCTGCATGTTGCGTAACTATACCATAGCCTCTGCAAATGCCTAGAGGTCCATCCCAGCCTTGGGAACGTATCTATCATAAGCTCTTGCAATACATGTGGTCACCCTGACATGGGGCTAACTATAGCATAGCCTCTGCATGCCCTGAGGTCACCCAGCATGGGACGTAACTATAGCATAGCCTCTGCATATGTCCTAGAGTCACCGCCATCCAGTGGGGTAAGCTATAGGCCATAGCTTTACTGCAATGCTGAGGTCACCCCAGCCATGGGGCGTAACTATATCCATAGCTCTGCAATGCCTGAAGGTCCCCAGCCATGAAGTGTAACTATAGCCATAGCTATTGCAATGACTGAGGTCACCCCAGCACATGGAGTGTAACTATAGCCAAGCTACTGCAATGCCTGAGGTCACCCCAGCATGGGTGCATAACTAATGCCATAGCCTACTGCAATGCCTGAGGTCACCCCAGCCATGGGACGTAACTATAGCCATAGCAACTGCAATGCCTGAGGTCACCCCAGCCATGGGACGTAACTATAGCCATAGCCTCTGCAATGCCTGAGGTCACCCCAGCCATGGGGCGTAACTATAGCCATAGCTACTGCAATGCCTGAGGTCACCCCAGCCATGGGGCATAACTATAGCCATAGCTACTGCAATGCCTGCGGTCAACCCAGCCATTGGGTGTAACTATAGCCATAGCTACTGCAATGCCTGAGGTCACCCCAGCCATGGGGTGTAACTATAGCCATAGCTACTGCAATGCCTGAGGTCACCCCAGCCATGGGGCGTAACTATAGCCATAGCCTCTGGAATGCCTGAGGTCACCCCACCCATGGGGTGTAACTATAGCCATAGCTACTACAATGGGGCCCAGAGGTTGAGGGAGCCCCACTCCGGTACAAGAACATTGTTCCTTTTTGTATGGAACAAGTAGTTTTTTGGCTTTCTGATCTCCGGCTCTGCTATGTGGGTCCCTGATATATGGCGGTATTATTTACACCTTCAATTATTGCTACTTTTGCTGCTATTTTGGTTTATTGTCATTAGGTGGTGGGGCCCCATTTCATTTTGCTATGGTGCCCTATGACTTCTAGCTACGCCCAGGCTGAGGGAGATGCAGAGGATGGATGGATTTTGTTGTAATGTTAATGTACTGAGCCTCTTTATAGTGTTAGGGCAGTGTTCTTCAATTCCAGTCCTCCAGGCCCACCAACAGGTCATGTTTCCAGGATTTCCCATACATTGCAATGACCCTTATCCTCTCACCTGTCCAATACTACGTAAATCCTCAAAACTTGACTTGCTGGGGGGCCTGGCGGACTGGAGTTGAGGAACACTCTAGGGACACTATTAGGGACATTAGGAATTGCTTCAGCAATAGACATCGCTTGAGGGATTTGTAACCACCAAGTCATGAGAACCCTAGTAAGAACAGACACTGATGTTGGGTGATAGGGCCTTGGTAATAGCTTGGTGTTCCCATGCATCATAAAGCATTCTCAATGGTGTCAATCTAAAACCCTACATTTTTACAGACGTAGTGGGAGCATCAAAGCAGATTTTGAAACTTGAGGGATTTGTGACCTTTCAGCCCCAAGAGCCCCAGGATTTCCCATACATTGCAATGACTCTTATCATGTCACCTATGCAATACTAAGGAAATCCTGAAAACATGACCTGCTGGTGGGCTTTGAAAAAGAGTTGAGGAAAACGGTGTTAAGGAATTGCACTATTGGTGACGTTAGGAATTGCTTCAGCAATAGGACACACCCTTTAAAGGTGATGGGATGCAAGGCATTTTCATGTCCTATGCAAATAGGGCAAATACTGCCATTCCCCCACCCAGGGAGAAGACCACCAGGCCCGGACCTGACGCACGTTGCCTCTCCATCCAGAAAAAAAATATCAAAGGTGCCCCATCTTTTCTTGGGTTTCCATTTATATGACGTCTATTGGGCGGTATAAATGACACTATTTTTATTATGCCTTTCAGTACGATTCCGATTTTTTTTTTTGCCTTGCTGCGCCATTTTCTAAGCCCAAAAGTTATTTTTTCATCTATCGATCTGTGTGGGGGCTCGTGGTCTTTTGTTATCTAAATTGCAGTTTGTATTCGTCATATTATCGGACACCCAGTTCTGTAGTTCAATTTTTGGAGAAGAAAAGTGACCAAAAAAAAACCTTTTAAATTTGGATCTGGGTATTTTTTTTTCCAATTTAAAAAAAATTATTGAAATTCAAATTTGACACAATTACATAGTAATAGAACGAGACCAGAAAATCACAAACACACAGTATATCACAGATTTTACATAAAGTATAATGTTACCATGGGAAAATCAGAATGGAGCTGTTTGTTTTTTTTCTAAATAAAATTAAATTTTTTTGTCAATTCAAAAGTTTATTGAGATTCAAGTTTGACAAAACTACGTAGTAATACATCAAGACCAGAAAAATCACAAACACACAATGTATCCCAGACTTTACAGTACATAAAGTATAATGTTACCATGGAAAAATCAGAATGGAGCTGGGTATTTTTTAAAACTTTTCACCTTGCGGGATGTATAAGGTCATGTCGTTTACAGACGTGGATTCTGATTAAGTTTAATTTTATTATTATTTTTCTTCATTTATTTCTACAATGAGAAAAGGGGGGAGCTTTGGAATTGTATTTTTTCTTTTTAAAAATTTGTACTGTTAGTCCTCTTAGGGTATTTGACCTCTATAGTGCACAATCAACTGTACACTGTTCTGCAATACTAGTATATAGCAGGACAGTGTGCAACTACAACTCTCCTATTACACCGGTCTCTGTCAGGGTGCACAGCAGGGATTATGGGCCTGGAGGCCTTCATTAGGCTCCCAGCTGCCATGACTGCCAGACAGCACTTCACAATTGAGCCGATTGGGAGGTCAAAGCGAGCGTCCCCCTCCTGTATAACTGCCCAGATGCCGCAGTCATGGTGACAGTAGCATCTGTGTAGTTAAACAGCCAGGATCAGAGAGAACGCTGATCCTGGCTGGTGAAGGTAGGTGCCAGCTGCCACTGCCATACATAGAAAGATTAATCCAGGAGAGGCAGGGACTGGAGGTATTCAGAGCAGAGCGATACTGGCTGGCCAGGTGGGAGGCAATGAGTGGCTCAGAAAGGGGAATATCTCTCCTTGGGGAGAGCACCATATAGGTGTGTAGAGTTTTAAATTGCCTTTTTTCCCTCCACTAAGCATTTGCATATCACAAGGCATTATGGGAAAGGAGCTGAGAAAGTCAAGCACCCTCTCTTGGATGTAACAACTCCTTAATTTGCTTTTGACTCACTGAGTCTTTAGAAAGCAAAAGGGATATTAGCCAAGCCAGTATCACTCATCTGCATACAGCGCTGTTTCAGGGTTTTGTCCCTCATCATTGCAGAGCAGAGTGTACTGGCTGGTTGGGTGGGAGGCACTGAGTGGCTCAGAAAGGGGAATATCTCTCCTTGGGGAGAGCACCGTATAGGTGTGTGGAGATTGTAGGGCATGGCACTCAAACTGATTAACAGAGGCATGAGGAATAAAGGGATATGATGATGCAAAGCGGGGGACTCTTAATTTGATTCTGAATAGAAGGGCCCTCTCCCACCCCGCTATAAACTCTGAATTTGCCGATAAATTGCATGAAGATGCGTTTTCTAAACTGAACAGTTCCTTTAAGGATGTATTTCTTAATTACACACAATAAAACTCTTTACCATGCTGCTTTATGCCTGGGTGAGATAGAGGCTGCGGTAAAGGCTGCTTCATCTGTGGATTCCTGAGGAACGTTACTTATTAAATTAATTTTAAAACTTGGAACCAAACAAAATTATGCAGAAAGTCATGAGAGTGTCCTTTAATCCGGCGCATTATAGCCCAGACCTCCTGATAATCCAGCATGGGACACAATGGCCAAATTGTAAATGAACAGGAATTTGTTGGTCTGGCACTTGCCAGATCTTGGCCACGTTGTCCCCAGCATGACCACCATACATGGACAGCAGATGTCCCTAAAGGGTCAAGAAGCTGTTTCTACAGGCAGGGCATTCGTTAGTAATTTCTAGCCCCCCGCCCATTACCAGTTCTTGTCTTAGACCATATTAGTGGCCCCTTTATGATTAGGGCCCCTGACCGGAGGACTACCAGTCCTGCCCTGATTGGCCCCCTGTCTATAGGCATTGGATGGTTCAGAATATTCGATTATATGGGATTCTTTAGGTTCTTTATATATTTGGTTAAATCAGTTTTTATTGATGGAGAAGCAGAAATTTTAGAGTATTTACTATATGAAATTATTACAACAATAGATCAAATGAGAAATAATCATCAAATATAGCAAATACGTATCAGAGAGCACTGAGACCAAAATCCTGAATTAAGTCATTAACAAACAGATTATAAAACACATATACACGAGATAACAGGAAAGATGGGAAAAAGGAGAAGACAACCATCATGATTGTTGATGGGTAAGTTCTTACAGAGAGGAGATATTCATATGGCTAAAAACCATTATCGGACTGGGTTGTCTGGGGCCCATTAGTGGAGATGATTCATGGCGCCCACCAGTGAAGTTGATTCTTGGGCCCACCAATGGAGATGATTCATGGCGCCCACCAGTGGAGCTGATTATTGGGGCCCACCAGTGGAGATGATTCATGGCGCCCACCAGTGGAGTTGATTCTTGGGGCCACCAGTGGAGGTGATTATTGGGGCCCATCAGTGGAGTTGATTCTTGGGGATCACCAGTGCAGTTGATTCTTGGAGCCCATCAGTGGAACTGATTATTGGGGCCCATCAGTGGAGTTGATTCTTGGGGCCACCAGTGGAGTTGATTCTTGGGGCCACCAGTGGAGTTGATTCTTGGGCCCCACTAGTTGAGTTGATTCTTGGGGCCACCAGTGGAGTTGATTCTTGGGGTCCACCAGTGGAGATGATTCATGGCGCCCACCAGTGGAGTTAATTCTTGAGGCCCACCAGTGGAGTGTATTCTTGGAGCCCACAAGTGGAGTGTATTCTTGGAGCCCACCAGTGGAGATGATACTTAGGGTCCATCAGCTGTGCTGATCCTTGGGGCCACCAGTTGAGTTGTTTCTTGGAGTCCACCAGTGGAGCTGATTATTGGGGCCCATCAGTGGAGTTGATTGTTGGTGCCCACCAGTAGAGTTGACTGTTGGGACCCACAAGTGGAGTTGATTCTTGGGGCCCACCAGTGGAGTTGATTTTTGGAGCCCACCAGTAGAGTTGACTGTTGGGGCCCACCAGTGGAGTTGATTCTTGGGGCTCACCAGTGGAGTTGATTCTTGGGACCACCAGTGGAGCTGATTCTTGGGGCCCCACCAGTGGAGTTGATTCTTGGGGCCCCACCAGTGGAGTTGATTCTTGGCGCCCACCAATGGAGTTGGTTCTTGGGGCCCACCAATGGATTTGGTTCTTGGGGCCCACCAATGGAGTTGGTTCTTGGGGCCCACCAATGGAGTTGGTTCTTGGGGCCCACCAGTGGAGTTGATTCCTGGGGCTCACCCGTGGAGGTGATTCGTGGGGCCCACCAGTGGAGTTGATTGCTGGGGCCACCAGTGGATTTGTTTCTTGGGGCCCACCAGTAGAGTTGATTCTTGGGGCCCACCAGTTTTGCTGATTCTTGGGGCCCACCAGTGGACAACCCCTCATTATCAAACTCTCCTATATGGAGCCTTGTTACAGACGGAATCATTGATACAATTTCTGGAGAATTTAGGATGTTGCCCAGATGGACATTAATCAATAAAAACACGGCAAAAAGAAACCACTTTGGGCAAACACTACCAGGATGACGTCTCTGGAAACTTGGCACCATTATATCATGGAGATAATCAGCGTAATTCACCCACAGCCTTACTGTTCTGGCTTCTGTGTACCTACCAATCCCTCTTGGCACACCGTCTCTGCTGTGCAGACATCTGGAGGTTGCCCTTCGAGGTTATCTCCACAACATGATTTACCGCACAGTCACGGCTGGAATGCATCACTTCTCATAGTCAAGGCCAACTCCGAGAAACATTACAATGGGCTCCATTCACACAAATGGTGCCAACAAGGCCTGGGCGTGAGGAAAATTGCCACTTCAGCGTAATAGGGTCAATCATTAACCTTTGCCTTCCACTGATAAGTGGCTAATCATGGCTTCTGCTAGCTCTTAGTCACTTGGTCATCATCAGTCATTGTCCCATCTAATCGTCTCATCTAATTCCATACATACAAATCAGACTTGGCCGATCAGTTTATACAGCTGGCAGCGGTGGCATATACAGGGCTGAGTAACTAGGCAACCAGGGCTGCCATAATAAATCATTTCAGCCAAAGCATTGGGACCTTCTCCTATGTTGCACCCATGGGCGTAACTTGAAGCTCCTGGCCCTAGTGGCAAAAGGTAAATTGAGCCCCTTTGCTACCATGTGCCATGTACAATGCTGTGGCAGAAGGGCTTTTGAGACCCCCGCAGGCTACAGGGCTCGGTAGCAACTGCTCCCTCTGCACCCACTATAGCTACGCTTGCACCTTATCAGTGGGCCCCTAACAAGAGTACTGACTATAGAGTCCTGATGACGTCCCTGTATACCGCACATTTCTGATGAACTTGTCTAAGCTCCCAGCAGGGACATAACTCAAATTCAAAGGGCCCTATAACAAAATGAGATGGGCCCCACCAGCTATTGACTATAAAGGAAAACAGCAGAATAAATAGCAATAATTTAAGGAATAAATAATACCACCATATTTTGGGGGAAAACCTGAAAAATTGGTAAAAAATTTTGCCCAACTATTTTTACCCTAAAAACAGTGAAAATTTTACTTTGTAAAAAATTTGGGAAGTCCCTCAACCTCCAGTCCCTGTAGTGGCGACCAACCAGTGATGGAATAAAGGCCCCGGGGCCCCCTTTGGCCATAAAATGGTTCCCAAAGGGCCCATTTAAATATGGCTGCCCGGGTGTTTGTGGGGAACATCAATTGCAAACCATTACTATACCGAGGGGGCCCAAAGCCCTTCTGCCACATAAGAAGACACCCCTCCCCCTTTTTGGGCATTGGCCCAGAAATTTTTTTCCCCTATGGTTTCTGGCCCCAAAAGGGAGATCCCAAATAAGGGACCCCCGTCGATGATGTCCATATGTCCTAAAAGAGAATACAAACAGGGGTTGTCTTTAATGGACAATCCCTTTTAACCCTTAGGGCCACTGCCACATGTATGAACCTATGGTCAAAAGAGTGAGTTTTAGACCTAAACATTTTCATATATGGGCCCCTTAATTCAATGGATGTGGGGGGAAAGGTTATCCCGTCGAAAAAGGGGTATGGATTGGGCTCACTCATGAACCGGTTAATATGTGAGGGAGTCCCCAATTACAGCTGACACCACTATCAGCAGGGATCGGGAAAACGGCTCGATCCGGCTATTTCCCCCTTTTTAAAACCCACAGAGATTCGTCGGCACCCGGTCTAAAATGAAACGAGGAAAAAAGTGTTCCTTCCTCCGTACGACGAGATCACGGGGTTCCCAAAAGAAATTTCCCAATTGGCGTGGGAAAGCCTAAAAAAAAAGGTTTCCCGTAGCTGAAATTTTCCCTTCCCCAAATTACCCGAATGTTATAGGGAAAACCCCAATTTTTGTACCCCTTTCTGCATTATCTTTTGTAAAGAAGATTCACTCTGAATTTGGTCAAAGTCCCCAAAGGGGGGCCTTCAAGAAAAACATTTTTTTTTAAATTTTTAAAAAAGAAAAAAAAAACCCAATATTTAAATTTCCCACAACCCCCCCCCCCCCCTTTTTGCTGTTTTACAAAAAAAAAGAATAACACAAAATTTTCCCACAAAAATGGAAAAAAAAAAAAAATCGCCGCATCCTTAAAACCCCGTTTATTAAAAAAAACACCCATATAGGGTGAAAACCACTATAGAAAAAAAAAAATTCCCCCAATCCCTAATTTTTTTTTGGGTTTTTTTCTTTTTTTCCCAACCTTTCCCCAAAAATTTTTGGGGAATAAAAAGTGTTTCGGGAAAGTTGCTTTTGTCCCCAAAATTTGGTCCCAGTAAAAAACTCCACCGGGACCCCTGAAAAAAAAAAACCAAATAATCATTCAGGCCCAAAGGGAAAAAAACCAAAAAGTTTTGGGTTGCAAAAAAGGGGCGCTGCGGGGGAAAGGGTTTTTAAAAGTTAGAATTTTTTATTTTTTTTTTTTTTTAAAAGTCCTAAAACTTTAAACGAAATTTCTCCCATTTTTGGGGTTCCCCCGGAATCATACCGCCCTGCAGTTTACAGAAAAAACACGTTTTTTTCTTTTCCCAAAGGGGGTGAACCCCCATAAAAAAAAAAACCCCACAAAAATGTCCGAAATTTAAACGTTTTTCCCCTCCACCCCAGCCCAATAAAATTTTTGGGGGGGGTTTTCCCATACTTTAAATATGGTATGGTCAATGCCGCCATTAAAAAGTACATTTTGTTCTCCCAAAAAAAAAAAAAAAAAAAACAGCCCTTCATACAACTTTGTAAAGGGGCGGGAAATTTAAATTTCCCTTTTAAATTTTTTAAGAGTCTTTACAAACAAGGGGAATTTTTTTTCAAAGTGCTTATTTCCGTTAATCTTAGGGACTAGGGCCCCTTCCAGCAAAGGGAAAAAAACCCAAAAACTCCTTTTTACCCAAAAATTTTGAAAATTAAATAAGTTTAAAACTGTAAAAATTTTTGGAAAAAAGAAATGTTGGCCAAATGAAGAAAAAGTGACAGTAAATCCCCTCAATACTTGGTCGGGCTCCTGTTGGGGGCCGTGGTTGGAGGTCTAAGCCGGGGAAAACTGCACAGGTGTTATGGCAGCCCGGGTTGCTTTGTTAGCGGGTTTTAAAGCTTGTCTGCATTATTTGGGGTCCTGGTGTCCTCATCTTCCTTTGCAATCCCCACAAAATTCTCTTGGGGTTAAAGGGGTCTGGCGACTTTGCGGGCCAATCAACCCTTAGTGTTTCTTGGTTTTTAAAACCCGGGTAGGGGTTTTTTTGGGCAGTGTGGACAAGGGCCGATTTCCAAAGGGAAGATAAAAATTTCCCATTCCAAAAAAGCTCGTGGCCCGGGGGAAGCATGAAAAAAGCTCTAAAAATTTCCTGGTAACGGCTGCGCTCGATTTTGGTCTGACCTACAGCAGAAAGATACAGGGCTCCTAAAAAACCCACCAATTAGGGAAAACCCTTCCCCATTAGACCTCAAGCAGTTTGGGGTTTGGGTGGGTCTCTCCACTTTTTCCTCCAAACCTTTTTGGGACTTGATTTTTAAAATGAAATGCAAAACTTGTTTTCCTCTAAAATAAAAACCCTTTGGGACCATGGAGAAACCCAGCCCCAGTTTTTTTTCTTTTTGGGCCCAGGAAAGGACGTTTTGGGCCCGTTGTCTATTAGTCGATGAACGGCTTGAACTGAAACCCATTCTTTTGGAAGTCTAGGTGTGGGGGTTTTCGGGAAAGCACTGAGTCCAGCAGCACCCAACTCCTTGTGAATCCCCCACAAATTTTTAAAAGCCCCTTTTTTTAAAATCCTGTAAAGGCTCCCTTTTATCCGGGTTGCTTGTTCCTTTTTTTCCCACATTTCCTTCCCTTTCCACTCAACTTTCCATTAAAAATGCTTTGATGCACCCACTCTAAAACCGGCGGCTTCTTTAGCAATGACCTTTTGTGGCTTCCCCCCCCTTGGGGGTGTGTGTCAATTGAAAACGGAGGAGTGGCCCCGCTGGTCCAACCAAGCGAGGGTTTATTTAAAGCCACCCCCAGGGAACGGGAGTCTAATTAACCCCCGGGGTTTTTAAACCCAAGCCCCCCGCAAAGCGGGAGGGACTTGCTGGGGGTTTTTTAGGCTCCCAAAGGTGCCCCCCCTGACTGACTTGCTTGCGAGGGGCCCGGGCCGGGGGGGGGGGAAACAGCGTGGGGGCAAAATCGTAATGGGGGAGGCGTAGTCGGGGCCAGGCCGAAGGTCGGGGCAGGCGGCGGTGGTTCGTGGTCAGAGGCGGGGCAGACGGCGGGGCGGGGCGGCAAACAGGCAAGGTCGGGGAAACGTAAGCCGGGGGGAACGGGTTTACAGGGGAAAATTTCAAACTGAACCCCAAATACACTCTAAAGGCCCCTAAACACACCAACAGACGGCAGCGAGTGCTGGGGAAACGTCTACCCTTTATTTTAGGCCAGGGGCCCCGGTAAATTTAAAACCAAATTTAAAGGGGCGCGGGGCCCCCTTTAAACCCGGGGCCCAGCCGTCCGCCGGGGCCCCCTTTAAGCAGGGTTTAATGCGCGGGGCCCGGCTGTCAAGCTGGAGACAGGAGGGGGGACGGTAAGTAGGGGGGTTTCCCAAAGCCCTAGAGAAAGGGAAACCAGGGCCCTGCGGGCAGCCGCAGCCCCCCCTGGGGCCCCCTTTCCCCCCCGTGACATCAATGAGTCCCTTCGGACATCTTCAGGTCAGCATTTTTCCCCATAAATTTTTTTGTCGCCAAATGAACCAACAAAGGGACCCTTTTAAACCCCCTTGAGGAAAGCCTTTGCAGGTTTTTTTGGGTTAATTCTCAAATTTTTCTGAGAAAATGATTTTGGGTTTTCCTTGGCTTGAGCCATAATCATCAAGATTAACAGAAGTAAAGAAAAAGTTCACTCTGTTTCTAATGACTCTATATAATATATGAGTTTCACACTTACATTTGTTTTGCTGTCTGTGTCCCTGATAAAAAGATTTCACCTCATTTTCACCCCACATGCTGCTTTGGCATGCTGGAACTTGTCATCCCACACCCCACTATCGCTTTTGACATTTGGGAAATACAAGTGCCAGCATGTCCCCTAACAGGGAACCACAATAGCCCTCCTTTTCCCAAATATTATTCTTCAGGAAGGGTGAGAATGAGGAAACTGTTTGCAGGGTTTTGAGCTAGGATAACATATTGGTCCAGGTCCAGGTTTAGATTGATGATTTTATCCTTCCTGGCAGAATCCATCGGCAATGAAAAATTGGTTTTAAAAAAATAAATTTTTAGGCAAGAAAGTGACCCTGTTTTTTTAGAAAAATTTACTGTTTTTAAATTTAAATTTTTTATTTTCTTGGGGGCCAAAGTTGATGTTACACAATCCACAACTTCCTTCTCCGAGACTCTTGCATCATCTACATCACCTACATCCACTGCCGAAATGGAAATTGCCCCCAAGTGTCTGTAAAACCTTTTTGCATAAAAAAATGGGCCAGGGCACAATGCCTTATAAAAAATGAAAAGCATAACCCCCCTAACATGCCGGGCCCTTTCCTTTATAACAATGGCCCGCATTACCCCCAAAAATAGTGCCAGAAAACAATGCCCCAAACAAAAAGACAGCTTTAAAAACCCAAATAGTGCCAAAACACAATGCCTCATAACAATGACAGCATTACCCCCATAACAGTGCCAGGCACAATGCCTCATAACAATGACAGCATTACCCCCATAATAGTGCCAAGCGCAATGCCTCATAACAATGACAGCATTACCCCCATAATAGTGCCAAGCGCAATGCCTCATAACAATGACAGCATTACCCCCATAACAGTGCCAGATACAATGCCTCATAAAAAAAAAAAAAAAAAAAAAAAAAAAAAAAAAAAAAAAAATGACAGCATTAAACCCCTAATAGGGGCCAACGCAATGCCTCATAACAATGACAGCATTACCCCCATAACAGTGCCAGGCACAATGCCTCATAACAATGACAGCATTAAAACCCCCCCAAACCCGGGGCCAGGCACCCAAAAATTCAAACAAAGACAGCATTACCCAAAAAATAACAGTGGCCCAAAGGGAAATTGGGCCCCATTAAAAAATGAAAAGCATTTCACCCCCTAAAAAATTTGGGGAGACACAATGCCCCATAACAAAAGGCAGCATTACCCCATAAAATTGGGCCAGACACAATGCCTCATAACAATGACAGCATTACCCCCATAACAGTGCCAGATACAAAGCCTCATAACAATGGCAGCATTACCCCCCTAACAGTGCCGGCAAAAATGCCTAAAACCCAAAGACAGATTTTCCCCCAAAAATAGTGCCCCCAAAGGGAATGCCCCCATAACAATGACAGCTTTTCCCCCCTAAAAAGTGCCAAACGCAAAGCCCATAACAATGACAGAAATTTCCCCCATAAAAATGCCCCGATACAAAAGCCTCATAACCCAAAGACCCGCATTACCCCCTAAAAAATGCCCGACACAATGCCTCAAAACAATAACAGCATTACCCCCATAACAGTGCCAGGCACAATGCCCAAAACAAAAGACAACATTACCCCCCTAATAAATGCCAGACACAATGCCTTTATAAAAAATGACGCATCCCCCCCCATAATAGTGCCAAGCGCAATGCCTCATAACAATGACAGCATTACCCCCCTAACAGTGCCCGGGGCCCCCCAAAATGCCTCATAACAATGACAGCATTACCCCCATAACAGTGCCAGATACAATGCCTCATAACAATGACAGCATTACCCCCATAATAGTGCCAGACACAATGCCTCATAACAATGACAGCATTACCCCCATAACAGTGCCAGACACAATGCCTCATAACAATGACAGCATTACCCCCATAATAGTGCCAGACACAATGCCTCATAACAATGACAGCATTACCCCCATAACAGTGCCAACGGCCAATGCCTCATAAAAAATGACAGCATTACCCCCATAATAGTGCCAAGCGCAATGCCTCATAACAAAAGACAGCAATTTCCCCATCACAGTGCCAGACACAATGCCTCATAACAATGACAGCATTACCCCCATAACAGTGCCAGACACAATGCCTCATAACCCCAAAAAAAACATTAAACCCCCATAACATGCCAGGCACAATGCCTATAAAAATGACAGCATTACCCCCCCTAACAGTCCAGACACAATTTCCTCATAACAATGACAGCAATTTCCCCCATAATTTGTGCCAGACACAATGCCTTCCCAACAATGAAACATCCCCCCCCATAATAGTGCCAAAACGCAATGCCTCATAAAAAATGACCCCATTAACCCCCATAACGTGCCCGACACAATCCTCAAAAACAAAATTGACAGCATTTCCCCCCAAAAAAGTGCCCGGAAAACCCAAAGCCTATAACCCAAAGACAGCACCCCCCAAAAAATGCCAGACACAATGCCTCAAAAACAAAAGACCCGCATCCCACATAAATGCCAGACACAAAAGTCATAACAATGACGCATTTCCCCCCCTAAAAAGTGCCAGGCACAATGCCTCCCAAAAAATGACAGGGATCACCCCATAAAAATTTCCAGACACAAAAGCCTCAAACAAAAGACAGCTTACCCCCTTTAAAAAAAGGGCCCGACACAATTTCCTCATAACAATGACAGCATTAACCCCCCTAAAAGTGCCCGATACAATTCCCCCATAAAAAATGACAGCATTTACCCCCATTTAACCCGTTTCCAGATACAATTTCCCCCATAACAAAAGACAAACAATTTTCCCCCCCATTAAAAAGGCCAGGCACAATGCCCCATAAAAAATGACAAACCTTTTCCCCCAAAAACAGTGCCCAAAAAATACAAAGCCCCCATAACAATGACAGCCCTTTTCCCCCATAACCGTCCAGAAACCCAAAGCCCCATAACAATGACAGCATCACCCCATAACAGTGCCAGACACAATGCCTCATAACAATGACAGCATTCCCCCCATAACAGTGCCAGATACAATGCCTCATAACAATGACAGCATTACCCCCATAAAAAGTGCCAAAAACAATGCCTCATAACAATGACAGCATTACCCCCATAAAAGTGCCAAACGCAATGCCTCATAAAAAATGACAGGGATTACCCCCCTAAAAGTGCCAAACGCAATGCCCCATAACAATGGGCGCTTAAACCCCCTTTAAAAGTGCCAAGCGCAATGCCCATAACAATGGGCAGATTACCCCCCCCTAACAGTGGGCCAGACAAATGCCTCATAACAAAAACAGCCCTTTACCCCCATAACATTTCCAGATACAATGCCTATAACAATTTACAGCATTACCCCCCCCAAAAATAGTGCCCGACACAATGCCTCAAAAACAAAAGCGCATTTTCCCCCCTAAAAAGGGGCCAGAAACAATGCCTTTATAACAAAAAGCATTACCCCCCCTAATTTGTGGGCCAAAGGCACAATGCCCTCATAACAATGACAGCATTTTCCCCCATAAAGTGCCCGACACAATGCCTCAAACAATGACAGCATTTTCCCCCCTAATATTTTCCAGGCACAATGCCTCATAACAATGACAGCATTTTAAACCCCCCTAAAAAGTGCCCGGGCAAAAAAAGGCCTCTAACAAAAAACAGCATTACCCCCATAACAGTGCCAGAAACAATGCCTCATAACAATGACGCATTACCCCCCTAATGTGGCCCGACACAAAACCTTTAAAACAATAAACCCGCATTACCCCCCTAATAGATGCCAGACACAATGCCCCATAAAAAATGACAGCCCAAAAAAAAACCCCCTAACAGGCCAGACACAATGCCTATAACAATGCAAACATTTTCCCCCCTAACAGTTTCCATACACAATTTGGGGCCCCATAACAATAACACATTACCCCCCTAAAAAGTGCCCGACCCAATGGGCCCCAAAACCTTCCCGCAATTTCCCCCATAAAAAAGTTTCCAGACACAATGCCCAAAAAATAATGACAACATTTCCCCCCTAAACCCGTGCCAGACACAATGCCTCATAACAATGACAGCATTACCCCCATAACAGTGCCAGACACAATGCCTCATAACAATGACAGCATTACCCCCATAACAGTGCCAGACACAATGCCTCATAAAAAGAAACCCCGCATTACCCCCCTAAAGTTTCCCAAAACACAATTTCCCCAAAAACAATGACAGCATTACCCCCCCTAATTTGTGCCCAAAAACAATGCCTAAAACAATAAAGCATTACCCCCCTAAACAGTGCCAACACAATCCTCAAAACAAAAACAGCTTTTTTCCCCATAATATGCCAGCACAATGCCCCTCAAAACAATAACAGCATAACCCCCCCTAACCCGTGCCAGAAACAAAACCTCAAACAAAGAAAAAGCAGTAAATGTAACCCCCATAACAGTGCCCCAAAGCACATGGGGCAGATAAGTTTTTGAAATTTTCTGCAAATAAATCTGCACATAAAAATCTGATTTCAATTATGCGGAACTTTGCGGATTTTACCGCAATTAATCCAGTGGTGTAAAGCCCATTGTTGGGGCTCACAAAGTCCTCCGTTCTTCTATAGCACAACAGTGCCAGCAATCCAGGGCACCAAATAATCACTATTCATTAAACAATACCTGTACATCCATCTCATGGAAAATTGGGTAAAAAATTTCCTTTCCCCTTAAACCCCTCTGCCCGATGACTTTGGGATTTGGGGGGGTTTTTAGGCTGGGGGGCAAGCTTTGGACTGTTCCATAGAGAAATGGGTGAAGCCCTCAGTCTGCTCTTTGGGGATGGTGGATCCCTGGATATGGCAGGCTTGGGGCTGCTTTTCAGGAGGAAAGACAAAGAGAGGCAAAAAGCAGGAGGCATGTGCAGAATCTGTAGATCAACACTGGTGGCCCCAAGAATCAACTTCACTGGTGGCCCCAGGAATCAACTCCACTGTTGGGTCCCAGGAATAAACTCCACTGATGGGTCCCAGGAATCGACTCCACTGATGTGCCCTAAGAATCACCTCCACTGGTGAGCCCCAAGAATCACCTCCACTGGTGGGCCCCAAGAATCAACTCTACTGGTGGCCCGCAAGAATCACCTCCACTGGTGGACCACAAGAATCAACGGCACTGGTGGGCCCCAAGAATCAACTCCACTGGTGGGCAAGGCCATCTTTTCCATTGGGCACACTAGGCAGTTGCCCGGGGTTCCCACAAGTATATGGGCCCCAAGTGGTGTATGAATGTCCCAGGACAACAAGAAACATACCATGGATCTCCTTGTTGGCTCTGCTTATTTAACTGTTTGTGTGTTTTCAGGATGTGCAAACTGTTAAAAACCATGGTGGAAAAGGGAGCCAAAGTCTCCCTGCCATTCCAAATAGTCTTGTAGGTTGCCGGTGTCCAGACATAAGTGGTGTGATAATATGGGTGTGTTTGGGGGGCATGGCCAAGTGTGATTTCATGTTTTTGGCAGGGCCCACTGCAGTGCTATGCCCAGAGGTCCATAATTCTGTTAAGACGGCTCTGCTTGTGGGCCCCAAGAATCAACCCCACTGGTTGGCTCCAAGAATCAACTCCACTGGTGGGTCCCAAGAGCCAACTCCACTGGTGGGCCCCAAGAACCAACTCCACTGGTGGGCCCCAAGAATCAAATTTGCTGGTGGGCCTTAGTCCCCCCCACGGGCTAGGGACCCAAGCATCATCTACACTGGTGTGCCCCAAGAATCAACTCCACTGGTGGCCCCAAGAATCAACTCCACTGGTGGGCCCCAAAAAATCCACTCCACTGTGGCCCCAAAAACCCATCCCACGGGGGGCCCCAAAAAACCCAAACTCCACTGGTGGGCCCCAAAAACCACCCTCCACTGGGGGGCCCCGAAACCAACTCCACTGGGGGGCCCCCGAAAACCAACTCTACTGGTGGGCCCCAAAAACCAACCATTTGGTTCCCCAAGAATAACTCCACTGGGGGGGCCCCAAGAATCAACTTAAACGTGGGCCCCATAATCAACCCACTGGGGGCCCCGATAACAATCCAGGGGTGGGCCCTGGAAGCAACTCCATGGGGGGGCCCCAAGAATCAGCTCCACTGGTGGGCCCAAGAACCAACTCCACTGGTGGGTGCCAGGAATCAACCATGGGCTAGGGTTCATAATTTTGCAATACTCAACCCAAAAAATTCGGGGAAACCCAATTTTAGCAGTAGAAGTAAACATTTTTTTGGTTTGGGGTAAAAAAAACAACTTTTCTTTTTCCATTTTTGCAGGAAAAAGCATTTTCAGGTCATTGCTAATATAAGATGTAGTCCTAGATGTCTTAAAGTGTGCCTCTAGCTTTAGAAAACTTCATGTCATAGAAGTCCTCCTCCGAGTCTGGTGGCCCTTCAGCTGTGTTTGGTTCTCCTTCACTGATCTTCTGAAATATACTTCCTATGAGCTTGTACACCAGAATTGCCAACTTTTTCTCTCCAGATTCCAGGGGATTTTAGCTCAGCTGAGCAGCTCTGCTCCCTCCTTTTACTGAACACGTGGTTGGAGCCATGTTAAACCTTTGGGCGGAGGTTTTTGGGAAACCCTTTTCACCATTACCCGGGGTGGTTCCAGACCCATTTTAAAGCAAACACCAATGGACGCCATTGACTACAATGGAGTACATTGCGTTACCACTGGGGAGCTCATTGCTTTAATGAAAAAAAAAATTATTACAATATTCTGCTCTTTTATTTCCGTCATTCCTGACACAATTTACAATGCGGGTTACAAACGGAACCTATGACCCAAATGTGAACCAGGCCTTAACACAAGCTATGATTTAAAGGGGTTCTCCACTGTGGACCATTAATTATTAGAATGGTTCCCTTTTCAACACAAAATGCTGAATCACTGTAGTCACAGGAAAAAACCGGGAGTAAGTGTTAGTTTTCCCTACAGCGCCACCACTGGGCAATTTAAGTATTACACAGTGTCTATTTAAACCTATTGGCTTGTCCATGTAATTAAGGACAGGATGGGTCCTCCAGAGACAGAGACACTCTTTGTAACCACTCAATGAGGTTTAAGAATAAGAGAACCCCTTTATTATACCCTAATAGGGTGTAAGAACAATGGATTTCTAGGTGGAGAACCTCTTTAAGGATGTGGCAAGACTCAAGCTTGCGGTATGGAACAGTCTTAGGAAACAATGACGGAGCAGGGGTTACCATGCAGAGGGTAATACCTCCATTCACTTTTACACAGCCACAATAAATAGTTGCTTTATCACCTCCGTTATCATTTTACACTAAGGCAATAAAAACAACGCTATTGGGAAAGGAGGAGGAATGTGCACTCAAGCGGATCTCTCTATCAAGCAAAAAAGAAACCCATGCCCGTAGAAAATACTTGGGGAGGAGCTAAGGGGACCTGCGGGCCAATGTACAATTGCAGACATAGAATAGGGGCCACATAGCAAAGGTTACACCGGCCCCCCCCCCCCCCCCCATATGTGGGTTTGCTGCCCCAAAAGGGGGATTTGTATTTTTTAACCCCTTTTCCATAGTCCAGTAGCCTCTGGGCCAATTCTCCTCCCTATACCAGTTCCTCAGGGGAGGGGAATCCTGCACAGTTTCTGAAAACCTAAGAGCAAAGGTGATGGGACTGACCAAGGCTATGCCCCATAGCAGTCACATAGTCGTCCTCTATGATATGTACACCCTCGCAGACCAATTACTGGATATCCCAGGGGCCCAAAAAGCGGGTTAAAAAAAAAGGGGGACTCAATAGGGGCATCTTAAAAAGCATTATGGGGCCCCCGGACAGAGACAAAAGTGGGGCCCCGCACAATACTGGCCCAATTAGGTCATGCCTCGAGCACCCCCCCAAGCACATCCATATTATCATGCCACTTATGTGTACACCCCCGACTGCGCCTATAAAAAATCCAGGCAGGGGGGCCTTTGGCTCCCTTCCCCCCACCAGGGTTTTTAAAATGTTTTCACATCCTAAAAACACACAAACTTACAAAAGCGAACCAACCAAGGGGTCCAGGGTAGGTTTTTTTATTCCTGGAACAAAACATACAGCACTTGGGGCCTTACATTTGGGGGGCCCCCGGGCAACCCCATTTTTTCCCCAAAGGAAAAGATCCCAAAGAAGGGGGTGAAAAAGTGTGAAGTTTTTTATTTTTGTATGAGACATGAACCCCAAAAAATTGTAAGCACCAAAAGGAACACTTCAAGCTAGTCTAATCCACTATGTTGTGTCTAGTTCAGGAATAAGGGGGAGGAGCATGACACTAAGAAAAACTACCTGTGTCATGCCCCGCCCCCTAGGCCGTGCATGTGAATTAACACAGAGTGTCTGCTTTTTTTTGGAGTGTTCCTTTGAGTTATTTTGCACATGTAAATTAGACAGAAGGCTCCAATGTTAATTACAGACATGAAGACCATCACCCTAATTTTAGTGACCTTAGAGAACGGGGCACTATATTCAATGCAAACATACTACAAATATTAAAGCATCTTATAGTAGAATAATTTCATGCCCCACCCCCACCATAATTTTTTATATTTATGCAGTACTTATATATGTATATATATATATATAAAAAAATGTCAGTGAACAGTGTCCCTGGTGGCGTTCTCTCCACCTGGCACAGTGCCCACCTTATGTTTTGCCATTGACGTCAAATATATTTGCTTTGGCGTCTGCCATTTTCACACCTCCTACCTCAAAAAAAACAGACAAAGTAAATTGTTTTCATCCGTCCTGAGATACCTGGTGGTGACAAAGTGACATTGGCGCCATAGGAAGTCAGTGACGCTTGTATTCTGAGAAAGAAGGCGATCATGAATTTACTCTTTTCAAAATAGAATATCCTATTGGGGCCCACATGTAAGGTGTGGGCAGGTGGATGCAAGCCTCAGGTGGGTAGTGGAGGGGCGCGGATTTCATGTCTACCACTGTGGGATTGCTGGGAGGTATAGTGCACCGGTGCAGAAGGAACCATATGGAGCCTCAGCTGGGATCTTGCAGGCTTTACTCACAGCATTAAAGCTAAGCAGGAAAACCATTCCTCACACACAGGAGCCACACTCTCTCCCCAAAGCGTTTTTTAATCTTGTTTCTTCCCGGGCCTTTACTCTCTCTGTAGACCTTGGCTTGCAGGGCAGCAGTCATGCCTAATGACCTTGGTACGATCCCTGAGATGTCTACTCACCTGTTCCTGCTTGCCTTCCTCTGTCTCCTCTGTGAGTTCCCAGGCTGATGGTATGCCTGTTTCCCGACCATTCAAACCCCCGGCAAAGGGGGGTATAACCTGATGCCAAACGATAACAACAATCTTAAATTCACACTCAACTTTTAAAAAAAACTCTCTAGCACTGGGGAGGCTCCCTTTTATAAGGACCTGTAGCCGCTCCCTTCTCCACCACACTGATTGGCTGCAGTCCTTCTGCATTCTGTGGTGCTTAAACAACCCATTGCCCCCAGTGTCAACTGTTTTTCCCCGGGACCCACCGCGGGGTTGATCGTTAGACTCCAACTATTAGGGGGGGGCCCCCAGTGAAGAATTTTTTGGGCCACCGGGAGGATTTTTTCCACCATGGAATTGAGTTTGGGCTCACCCGGGGGTTGATTCTTGGGGCCCCCCATGGAGCTAATCTTTTGGGGCCCCCCAGTGATTTTATTCTTGGGGCCACCAGGGGAGTTTGATTCTGGGGCCACCCGTGGGGTTTTTAGGTTTTTGGGGGGCCCCCAGTGGAGAGATTCATGGGGGCCACCCCTGGGGTTTTATTCATGGGCCACCATTTTGGGGTTGATTCATGGGGGGCCCCCAGTGGGGTTGAGTGTTGGGGCCACCTGGACTGATTCTTGGGGGCCCCCTCAGAGTTTATTGTTAGGCTCACCAGGGAGTTGATTCAGGGGCCACCAGGGATTGAGTGTTGGGGCCCACCAGTGGAGTTGATTCTTGGGGTCACCAGTGGAGTTGATTCATGGGGCCACCAGTGGAGTTGATTCATGGGGCCACCAGTGGAGTTGAGTGTTGGGGCCCACCAGTGGGGTATTTTTGGGGGGCCACCAGTGGAGCGGATTCTTGGGGCCCACCACTGGAGGTGATTCTTGGACCCCCCGACAGCTACCGTACTTCGCACATACTTTTGCGTACTTCCCCTTTTCTTTTTTTCCTGGCTTTTCTTACTAAAAAACCAGGCCCAGTCCTGCCATATCTAGATGCCCCCCCGGATCTTCCCCCCTTTTTTCCCTTTTGGGGGCCCTCCAAAAACCCCTGCCCATATTAAGTGACCTCTTTTATCATTACATATATACACATATATACTATTTGTAAAGGTGATCCCAACCCTACATGCATATTTCTCCACCAGATATATTGTTAAGGCTGTAACCATCACATTGACCTTGTGCACTCACAGATGTCACTGGTTACCACATGTTGTTGCCATATAGCCCAAGCTTTAGGGTAAGTTCACACAGACTTTTACAATGACTTCAACGCAGATTCTGCGCCGGATTCAAGAGGATTTTGGTGCAGAATATTCATGAATTCACCAATCCATATCCTTATCTAAAAGCAGAACCACCCCAGACACATTGTGGACCAGGGGCCCCTTA
>JAODAL010050431.1:0-27408 GCA_025379985.1 Phyllomedusa bahiana
CAAAATTTTAAAAAAAACCTGATTAGTGTTACGATAAGTAAATGGGCAAATGCATAAAATAGCAGCCAATACAACTGTAAGTTCATATACTACATCCCCAAATGATATAGATAGCATAAATATAATAAATACATGCATGAAGTGCAAGTGCAATAAATAATGCATTTATATTGCTAGTTACCCACAGTCACTCCCGACGCGCATTTCAACTTAATGCTTAGTCAATGACTGTGAGCATCATGGAACCAGGGAGCGGGTAACTACATGCTGTATGTTGTCATCATTGAAATGTTGTCTCTGGGACTGATTGGACATAGTAGCTGATATTTTGAGGTAACACTACGACTAACGTTAATGGGTGAGTGTCACCGCCACTGTGACATGGATGCTAATGTGAGAGGTAAACACTCTTTCACAGCACAATCTCACAGTCACTTCTCACCAAGAATACAAATTGAGGAAAGCACGTACCTAAACACCACACACAAAAAGCACTCAAAGTTATCAACCGCACTCTAGCAGTAAAACAGATAACCTGGACAAGAAGCAACTTACATCATATGAAGAAGTTTAGTGTTGTTCGGGGCAACAAGAGAAAATTGTTAACGTTTTAGGCTTTAGTATGCAAGTTACAAACATAAATGACATATATAAATATTAAAAAATTTCAAAGAACCAAAAAATAGAAAGTCAAAAACTGTTACATGCGGTAAACTCATTTGCCTGCTCAACAAAGGCAGAAGTGACATAGGCAGAAGTATACAAATCCTATTGGATTGGGTCCCCATCTTGTGTCATCTAATGTAAATCACTGCAGTACATTGACCTGGGTTAGTCCATTGTAAGAGCATTTCATTATTTATGCACAATGCATAATTATGTATAACTATGTATTTATAACTAGTAACTATGGAATATTATAAAACATCATAAGTTCAACCTCTTATGGAAGTTACACTGATAAGCATTCTTTCATAAGTCACTTTATATCCAAACAATCCTATAGGTACTAAACATGAGCTATGCTGTTAATATGTCTGAATGTAGAAAGAAAACTGTTAGGTGTTTACACTTGTCTGAAAGCTTAAAGGGGTTGTCTCGCTATAAATATTAGCTTTCAACATGTATGGAACACTAAATGAAGGTGTTTTCCAAATATATAGATTTGTTCATTGTTTTATGTCAAGGAGCTACAAGTGGTTTTATTACCTTCTGAGCTCTGTCTGGTTTCCCAAGTGACCGACCTGTGTACTTCTTCTGCCCTGCTGTTTGTTCCATCTGATAGCAGGGAGTGAGGTCATCACACAGCACAGAACTGCAGGCAGTGAGAGCTTGTGTGTTATCTGATCTTTCAGACAAAAGAGTAATTTCTACTGTTTACTTTAGCTCAGCAGCTTCTCCAGTCCTGGTAGAAGGTAATTTAGCTAAGAAGGTAATTGACTAATAAACACAATAAACAGAGAAGTCTGAATACACGGAGCTCATATGCTAATGACAGACAGCTTGACCAGGAAGTGACAGTGCAAAGCAGCATGATTTCATTCATGCATCCTATGAAATTATGAGATGAGACAACCCCTTTAAAGGGGTTGTCCAGTAGGAAAAAAATTGGGGCTATTGTGGTCCGAAATTTTTAAAAAAAATTACTTTGCTTTCCGCCACCGCTGTCACTCTCCAGTTCCCTCCATGTTGCTTCTCTTGACTCTTCATCCCAACACAGAGGGGAGGCTCGAACTTCATTCACTTACAATTGAGTACAAGCCCATCCAATGTGTTGGGACAAAAAACAGAAAGTCAAGAAGAGAAACTTACGGGAGCGACAGCGGTGGGGGACAGCAAGGTAAATATTAGTTTATTTTTCTATTTTTGACCCCCCCAGACCACAGTGAGGCCTCCAGTGCTCCATTGTAAGTGAATGGCGCTCAAGCCTCTCCTCTCTGTTGGAATTAAATGTCGGATGAGGAGTCAAGAGGAGCAACTCGGTGAAGATGGAGAGTGACAGCAGTAGGGCCTGGGTGGTATTTCAAACTTAAAATTGGGCAGTATGATATTAAACTGCTATGTGGCCCTTGTTACTGGCATTGGTACTGGGGTATTTTAGCTGCCACATTAATGAGCATTTTACCAACTTAGGACATGTTAACATAACAGTTTTTAATGAGCATTACAACACAGATTTCACGTTGAACTGACAGCCATTCATTTGAATGGCAAGTGTGCATTGTAGTTCATAAATTTAACTACAGTGCAGATTTTCCATACCACGTATTTAAAATGTTAATTTTTTTGAGTGTTTACTCATCAAGACTCGCTAGAGGGAGTTAGCAATGGAGCTAGCCCACGTCAGAATCAGAGGCAAAAAATGCCTTTGTAACTGAAAATCAATCGGCATAAATCCCAGGTGTCGTTTTGGATTTCTGCTGTCAGAAGTACATTGGACTTTACTGTTCGACATGCGAACATATGCTCAGGCATTGGGCACCAAAAATGTCTTGTTCCACCCTTCAACTTCCCACTGGATATGCATTATATTAAATCTGTACAGGCTAAATAAAAATGAGTCAAAAATCTTACTTTGATCCTTCTTCACCAAACAACTAAATGTCAGTTTACACTTTAAATCTCTTCACATTTTAAAAGGAAAAAAAATGTAAAATGATTAGAAATGCCTCCCTGAATCTTTTTTATTAGGTTCCATTTATGAGAGCTATTAATATACACGTCTCCATTTTGGAGAGAAAGCCAGCCTTCCTTTTATAATACTTATTCATTGGGTACTGCCTTCTTGTCATTATTGGGCTTTGTATTCCAATTCTAAAGGACAGCTGAATTCTTTCACTAATGTAACCAGATTTAAGCTTCTGTGAATTAATTGTGCTTGTATGTCGGAAAGCAGCGAAAATACTAGTTGTAAAGATGATAAAAGTTCTAGTGTATATGCTTTAACAAACCATAAAATAGTTGTAATAGCATTAGTTGAAGGCTTACAGAAGTAAAAATAGAATGGTGGATAAAGATTGAATATAATGTGATGACATGTTCTCTCTGGTTTTGTCTTCTGATAAGTATTATTAAAAAAAAACATGAGACTGACACATTGATGTGTACCAGCTAATAATTGGTCTGTGTCGCACCTGCATAAATCCCAGTTGGATATGTAACCATCTAAGGAGTGGTGCACCCCAAAGGCTCAGTCACCTTATGAGATACCTTGGTTAATTTCCATTGTGTCATTGACTGTCATTGATTAACAGACACTAGATGTTATCACATTGGTTCATTTTGTCAACCACTACTTTTATATTAGGCAACTGCATTTACAGCACATCTCTTATTTTTTATCGCTATGATTCTTTTATGATACATAGCAGTCTATTTGATACTAGAGCATCTGAAGGGAATCTGTCAGCAAAATGCATGATGTAATTTACAAATAAGATTTCCCTGAGGCTTGTAAGGGGGTAAAACGGGGGTTAACTGTATATTTTCCCTTACAGGAAATTGATTATTTTTTTAAAAGAGTTGTATGTCACTTTAAATGGATACTATGCATTCGAGAGACTACTGTATGATACGTCAGGTTGTCTTAGCTTTCTATACATGTACATATTATGAATGTGTGTGAGGTGTACACTACACATATCTTAACTTTGTTTCATTGCACTTCTGGATGGTGGGCCATGATACAAAGGATATAAAAGAGCTATTGACAGGAAACAGAAGCAGACTGTGGCTGAAGCCACATGCTGTGATAATGGAGCCTGCTTCAGTATATTACGGTGGATTAGGCCCAGATCTAGCTGCTGTAAGGAATGGGCTGAGAAAACAGCAAACATTGAGGTGTCACTAAAGGGAAGACAAAGACTAATGTGAGAGAAGTTGGACGGAAGTCCATCACAGTTTGGGCAGAAATGTCCATTGGTACAGTGCACGGGCTGGATGGTAAGATAGGGCGCAAGCCCGCTATGGAGATGGTGAATTTGCCCAAGGAATGTTGTTTATAAGAATGCAGCAGCAGCAGTAAATAGTTTCAGTATGCATGCAGGAGAGTAAAAGGGGAATGGGTATTGTTGAATCTCTAGTGGCCAATTCGTGAGCACCTGAATAGAATGTGTACCAAAGATGATATAAAAGGAAATGAGCTAGCCCACATGGGACCAGACCTCTATCCCCTGATATAGCCATTTAGTTGGTGAAATATGTTGGGGAGGTCAGGCATGACATTTTAATTTGTGATTTCTCACCTCTTTCTACAGTATTACCCGCTGCAGAGGGTCTCACAAGGAAACCTTATATGTTTTATGTCCATCGGATTAGGGATGATTGCCCAAGTAGGATGTCTTGGATCCCTTATTGGAGTTAGTAAATCACTGTATATATAAGGTTCCCCTATTAATAGGTGGTGTTCCACCAGACTTGATAATAGAAAAGGATTATTCCCTTTACAATTAGAAAGGAATAAATTGAGAGGTTAGAAACCAGGTTTTTAAATACTGTGTATCGAGGTTAAGTGTTATACATAATAAAAGTTACGTTTTAGTGTTTTATAGATTGAGAACTGATAGAGTTTAACCCCTTCAGGACCTGGGGGGGGTTTTTGTGACACGTTCGTTTTTCCCTCCTCGCCTTCTGAAAGCCATAACTTTTTTATTTTTTCCACCTACATAGACAGATGAGGGCTTTTATTTTGCGGCACAAGATGTACTTTCTAATGGTGTTTTTTCACTATACTATAGAATATACTGGAAACCGCCAAAAATTCCAATGGGACAAATTGTGAAAAAAAGTATTTGCCATGTTTCTGGGGATTTGCTTTTACGGCGTTCAATCTTCGGTAAATATAATGTGTTTTACAGGTTGTTATGCATCCAGCAATACCAAACATGTACAGTTTCCGTTATGTTTTGGTACCGTTAAAAAATTCCAAACATTTTCTATTTTTGACATTTGCGCCGCGGCGCCAGTTTGTGCGACCAATAACTTTTTGTATAACACCTACGACGTCAGTGAGGGTGCATTTTTTGCGGGCTAAAGTGTACTTTTTATCGCTAGTAGTTTGGAATGCATGGACTTTTTTTATCATTTTTATTCCATTTTTGAGTGACGTAAAATGACCAAAAAAACCCAAATTTTTTCGTTTGGGAATTTTTTTTCTTCTACGGGGTTCAGCGTACAGGATAAATGATGTTATATTTTATAGATCAGACTTTTTTGGACACGGCGATACCAAAAATATGTGTAAATTTTTTATTATTTTAATGATTTTTTTTGAAAAATGGGGAAAAGGGGGGGTGATTTGAACTTTAATACTTTTTTTTTTTGTACTTTAAAACTTTATTTATTTTTTTTTTTACTGTAACATTTAGTCCCCCTATGGTGCTTGACCACTAGGGGGGCGCGATTGTTAATACAACCTAATGCATTGCATAGCCAATGCATTGGGGTGTACAAAGATGGCGGTTTCCCCACTTCCTTCTGCGGACGGAAGTGGGGCAAACCGGCCAGGGTGACGGGAGCCTTCACAAGGCTCCCCACCACCATGCCTGGTCGTCGGATCGGCGCAGTGCGCGTCACCGATCGGCATTCATTCAGACGCCGCGGCCATCTTTGCCGCGGTGTCTGATGGGGTTTTTAAAAACAGCGCCAGCGGGCAGAGCCCACCCCCCGGCGCGGGTTACTCCCGGGGTTTGTTAACGCCGATTTGCCGCTAACCCCCGGGCGGCTGTCCGGGGGGTCGCGGAGCGATCCCCCTCAAAGCCCCTTAGCGGCCCTGGGACGTAACATAACCCCGGGGTCTGAAGGGGTTAAGTTTGCCTATGGCAAAATAGTAAATATAGCTTGTATAGTTGGGCTCAACGTGTAGCCTATGAAATGGGAAGTTAAGTCCTGGTGGCCCAGTAGATTTGGTATTGTATTCAAATTTGGTCAGGATGAATGTAGAGTATTCTAGAGAGTTAGGCCTGAAGTTGGCGAGAGAGTCAAATTCTTAGAGGCAAGACTGAACAGAATCTATAACATTAAACATTGTTATACTGCTGTTAGCTTTGTATTTTGGAAACTTTTAAATTAGAAGTGCCACCCACTGTTAATGTAACCAGCCAAGCTTCTGTGTCTCATCAGGGAACTGCAACCACATAGATTTGCCACACCGTTGTATTTAAGGAAGAGTTAAATAAACCCAATCTGTTTGAATTATGTTGGTTTTCAATTGTCTTCTTTCAAAGACGAACCACGTGGAAGAGCTATAGCTACGCTACAGGCTTCTGTGCTCTATTATCAAATTTCTTCTGTGAAACGTATATAAATACATGAAGTTATGCCTAATTTATATCTAATTTTAATTACTATGAACTAAAATATGGGTAACATTTTAAAGTACAAAAAGGATACATTCTGGAAAGCAAATTTGAACAAATCATTAAAAGAGTTTTATCATTTGAACTGTTCGGGCTCTTCAGCTAATTCTCTCAGATTGAGTTTGAAATCCAGGGGCGTGTCTCTCCTGTCAGCAGGCATTTCTCCCCTCCCAGGAGGGTGTCTCTCCTCACTGAAGAACTGTGACATCATCATTTGTATGAAGCAGGGGGTGCAGAAGGGTGTCTGGATATAACAGCTCTGTAGCCTCCTGCATGCTCCTTATGTCTGCAACCTTCAGGCTCCACAAGCTCCAAACAAGCACTGTTATATCTCTTAGTTTACACACAAATTACACTGAAAGCCAGCAGCTTTAACTTCGTTCTAGTGGTGTTCACCCAAAAATTTTACTGACAACAGGCAGAAATCTTTACTCAACTACAAGGACAAATGTCAGCTTCAAGTAAAGATCTCTGCTTGCTGTCAGTGACATGTGAGTGAAAACAATGGGGGGAAAAGCAATCAGCTTTGAGAGAAGACCCTGCTCAACCTATAACTAACTTGGGCTGGCAGTGTAGCGGTAGAGCTTTGCTCTTACAATGAAAGGGTTTGGGGGTCTAGTCCCTCACAGAGTATTCCCCCCCCTAATTTCTACACATATGTAGAGAGACCTAAAATATATATGTCAATCTCTATAATGATATATATATACACATACATAGCTCCCCTATATCATGTTTCATCCCCCAGAGTATATGCATTGTATCACGTATGTTGGAAGTGCTTGGTGTGAGTGTGAGGATAGGACACTATATAAGGGAGCTTTGTGTGTGTATATAAATAAAATTATAGATGTCTACACATATATTTTCATATCTTTACATATTTGTACAATTTATAAAAGAAAATAAAAAAAAAAAACTACTGATGGAGCTAGAACTCCTAACCTCTCTCTTGCAGAGTGGATCAGCTAAGCACTACACTACACATACAGCTTGTACAAACACTGTGTTGAATCCTTATGTTATACACTACAGATAATGATGTCATAAGGAGGCGGGACTTGCATTAGATCTGAGGAACAGAACGCCCTCTTTTCAATGTAGCAGCTTAAGGACTGGACCTGTGAGGAGGTTAATCAACTTCTTGGCAAAAGCCCTTTAAACAGCCACTGATTGCCCAGATCATTGACCCTAGAGCTGGGAGATGTACATAGAGCCAGCAGACCTTGGTTTACTATCAATTTTAAGAGCTCAGAGGGGAGTAAACACAGAGTGTACAGGCAGCCAATCACAGCACAGGGGGCATGGCCGGGGCGTTTCCTGTCTAGGGACGTATCCCAACTGGCTGAATGAAATGTCATCCAGACAATCACAGTGCAGGGGGCGTGTCTAGGGGGCAGGAACCTTACAGGGGGCGTGTCCGACCAGCAACAGCAGAAATAGAACACAGATTTACAGAAAAGCTTATATCTGATAAACCAAGTGACTGAGCTAATGCTACCCAATTACTTAGTAAAGTGCTTATTTTTACTGTCCCCGTAATCCTAGACATGATCTTTGTAACGATAAAACCCCTTTAAGGCTACATTCAGACATGGTATAATTTCCCGCAAATTTTTTTATGCAGATTCTGCACCAAAAATCCACAGCTGTTTACAGGACAGTCCACATAAATGGGGATTCCATGACCCATTCACATTAAACGGGAGTAGACAGATGCACAGTTCTGCAGGTTGATAACAGTTGGAATTTTGATTCCTTCATTTTCAGGACTGGCAGGGGTCCTAGAGGTCAATCTCCCAACCACTGTGTCTTGCCATCTGTGATTCTGAGCAATGTTGGAAACTACCAGCTGTTAGACCCCCACTCTTTAACAAGTGATGCATATGCTAGCAATATACCCTTACCTTTAAACCTCCAAAAGTAACAGCCCTAAAAAAAACAATGCTGCGATGAAGATACAATCAGTTTTACACATTGAAAGCTAAAATCATTCCATTTACACCTGTGAACCAGATGCATCTATTTGAAAAAGTAGGGAAAACTGTGAAGTGACAAGTAGTGACGTCTAGAAGATTACAGCACAGAAATGAAAGAATAAATCACATTAGACATCACAAAGCAAAATGTGTATGTTTCAAAATGAAATGTGAGTATACTTTTAGATAAAAGTGTCTGTGCGTAAAGTAAAGTTAGAGGAACCAAAACCGGCAGATCATTATCAGCCAATCGCTTTAGTTAGATATTAACAAGAAAAAACTAAGATTACAAATGGTGGATAATGTATTTTCTTATGCCTCATATAAATACTCTCACATGACACTGTGAAACTCTGTAGATATATCTTAGTGTAGTTTTCCAGGAAAACACATTGTTAGCCTATCCTCAGAACAGATTCTTTATCTATGGGAACCCAACCTTTGGGACCCCCAGCGATTAACAGATTTAATGTGCGGCAGTGCTTGCTGGAGTTTAGAGGCAGCTTTTATGTTTTAAAAGGCACAGATGTACATCTATACGGCAGTACAGCCCCAGTCATTGACCCCACCAATTACAAGACTAGGCCTGAATGTGTGCTCCTGAAATGTAGGAAGGAATTAAAATGCAACTGTGAGCTTCTGAGCTTAGGTAATAATTAGGTATTTAGTCATGTAGGGAGGTAGTTCTGTTAAGACTTCTATCATTTGGCAATTAGCACCACATACTCATGACTCAGATCTAGCACTATTGTTTTGATGATAGTAAAGAGGATATATTGCTTTTCAAGCTATATACCATAAAGGCAGCTGCAACTGCTGCTGGCCCCATGAGAAGGGGGCACAGATCATTTTAGCTCTAGCTACTTTTCCTGAACTTGCAAAGGGCCCCAGTTTCTACAGTCGTAGAGTTGTTAGCTGCCACACAGTATGACAGAGTAATGAGATGTGTAGGACAGCCTGTCTGGTCAAGATATCCAGGTGTTCTCTATGTATAGAACTAGTCAAAGGATGATCCAGCAGTTCCCAATAACAGTTACAATTTATTGAAGCTTCTTATAAATGCACAGCATGTAGACAAGCAGAAAAGATGACGACAATCAAGCTGATGCGTTTCGGGGAATGCAAATAAAACTCCCCTTACTCATAGTTCTATATGTATACCATTTATTCCAGTTGCATTTTTTAATCCACTTTTTATTGACTCATTAACAGAGACTGAAGTCAAAAAGTCAGCAGCAAAGCAACATTTTGATATTAATGTAGGAACAGCAAATTGAACATTGTACAATTCCTCAGGTAGACAAATAAATTGAGCCCAAACATCTAACGTTGAGTATATTAAGAATAAAGCAAACCAAAGTGCACATTTATAACCTTGATGAAAATGAATGATAACATAGGATGGAGTCAGAAGGGATACAAAATGAAAAAAGTTTTTTGTAGGGCAGAGGTAGTTTCGGTTTGCGTCTACAGTATAACCTTTATCTTTTAAAAGTAAGCTGTGCAAAAAATTAAGCTACGCCTAATTAAAAGTCAAGAGCAAGGTCAAGGGGGACATCCGATTCTATTGATTAGCTTTAAACATGTAGGCAAAGATAGATAAATATTATAATCAAATCCTTTTCTGGTCTTATTCACTTCAAAGATAGAGTAGCTTTAATCTCCTACTTGTTTACAGACCATCTTTCTGCTCTAGCTGCAGTGTTACAGCTGGTAACATTACTTCTGCAGCATTATATCAGCAGGATAGAAGCCAGCTTCTGAGTCTCTACTCTTATATTGGTTACTGAAGAGGGAGAACTCAGTATGCTGCTCTGTCAGGGCTGCAAAGCACATAGCTGCTGAGTGACACTGTTATCTTTATATATAAATAAACAGATAACAGTGTGAACGCAGAAGAATTACAATGTTCGTCTCAACTGCAAGTACGTTTTTTTTCTCACTAAACTGTGCAATTTTATATAGAAATTTGCTGAATCTTATTTTCTCTAAATTTATATGTTCTAGTAATAACACTCAGTATTCCTGCATCTCCTCAAAGAAGCTTCCTATCATGAGAAATACATCCCTGCTAGCGTACATTAATAGCCAGACATCCTGCGTGGATACTGCAATTTTTCTCACAACCCCTCCATCACCAAAGTGTTTCTAACGAGAACAACTAAGAATAGGAGCTTAAAGAACTGAAAAGTCAGCCATTGCTGTAGAACCATCCACAGCAAGCGCAAGAAGTGGTAGTCTGAAGAATCTGTGAAGAGCAGCATTTGTGAAAAAAGCCTCATGGAAAAACTCCTTTAAGGAAATCTAACCAAGGGGACCAGCTCTTAACAAACACTATTTCACTGTTGAAAACAAAAGAATTATGTTTTCATGTAATAATGCTCAATTGCCTTGAAGGCATGTTCTAAGAATTTTTTGTTAAACCAATACTTTATAAAGCCAATAAAAATTAACTATACTCTCATAATTTTGCATCTTCACACTCAGTGTCGGACTGGGGTATTTAGGGCCCACAGGTGGAGTTTATTCTAGGGGCCCACCTGAAGAGCTGTTTATGGGACCACCGGTGGAGTTTATTTTAGGGGCCCAGTCTACAGCTACTGTAAATGACTGTACATGCCTACTATACTCTTCCACTTTCTTTTAGCCTCCCTTTCTCTGCTTTTTTTGCCTCTTTTGAGGTTGTATATGCAGTTAAAAAACAACTCCAGTTCTACCATGCTCAGGGGCCCATCGGGGGTTTCCCCTAGTCCCCCCATGGCCACTCCAAGATTGGTCACACCTATAGTAACAGTGTAGTCTTTTGTCTAGGCTTTGGTTCCAGCTGACTTAGTCCTTAAAATGTGAGTAGTCTATGCACTTAAAGGGATATTCCCACCTTGGATATTTAAGGCATATCTACAGGATATGCCTTAAATATCTGACATATGTAGACCCACACCTATTTCACAAACAGGAGTTCACCAACCACCATCCTCGTTCTTGCAGCAGCCACTCTTAATAGAGAGGTTCTGTGGCACAACAAGGACAAGGTTAAGGGGACCCTCTATTTTCAACATGGGTGAGGGCTGCGAGGTAGGACCCACATCTATCTTACATTTATGGAATATCTTGGGGATTCATTTTTGTGTTTGGTTTCTTAAGCCTTGACGCAGATGCTTAGCAGTTGTGCGTTCTTAGTGGCTGTTTAGAGCCAGTGATTTTTCAATCGTTTGTGATCAAATACTTTAGGGTAGAAATTCACAGTAAGGTTTCAACTTGGTCATGATGAGACACACTGCACCTGTGATTTAAATTTGCTTTATTAGTGGCCACACAAATCTATAGGTCAACACTGTCAGAACTGCGCGGCCATGAACAATATTATCAATAAAAGGGGTTGTGGCATTATAGACTTTTATCCCGTATCCACAAGATAGCTGATAAATGTTTGATGACTGGGACCCCTATGATCCCTACAACAAGGGCCCCAAGTCCCCCATTGTTCAGGATGTAAACGGAGCAGTGGTCAAACATGCACACTGCTGCTCCATTCAAAGTCTGTGAGGCTGATGGAGATAGCCCAGCACTGTACTTGACTATCTTTGCCAGTTCCTTAGATTTTGAACAGAGCAACAATGCACATGTTCGAACACTGCTCTATTCAAAGCGTCCTCGCTGCCCAAGCGCAGTGGAGGAGGACAGGGGACTTGGGCCAATATTTTCGCAATCAGTGGGGGTCCCAGCAGTGTGACCCACATTGATCAGAAATTTATCACCTATCCTGTGAAAAGGCGATAAACTTATAAAGTGGTACAACCCTGTTGTCAATATTAAAGGTTGCATGGTTCTGCTAGTGTTGATCTATAAATTCATATAGTGATTAATAAAGCAAAATAAGATCACGGGTGCACCGTGCCTCTAGGTTTTTTGACTCCATGGCCGTGCTTTATCAGTCCCGAGACCACGCAGTGTATTCCTACCCTTAGACCATGTCCCCATGGCACTGATTTGTGGTAGGTTTTTCAGACAGATTGCGGTTTTGCAAACCGTCTGAAAAACCGGCCGCAAACTTTTCTGCCCGAAAAACATTCTACATGTTGATTCTTCCATGCGGTATCGGACGGAATATGAACAAGTGAATGTGAAGGGGGAGGGGTTTTCTCCGCTAATTGCGGAGAAAAGCCATCCCCCTGAGGCCGTGTGCACAAAAAACGGACAAATACCGGTCGGATAAACCAACTGGTATTTGTCCTGTGCCGTGGGGAGGCACCTTTATACTGTTGACTGCAGTCTGGCATTTGAAGGCCAATAATTGGTATGATTGGGATGATTTCTCTATACCTGTGATGCCAATGACAACAAGCAGTGATTCATATCAATTGGAAGCAAATTCTCCAGGTCAAGCACATGAAGTGATTATTGTTGGATGTGGTTGCACACAAAATAGTATAGGAAAAGCCAGTTCTAACAGCAGTATTGACCAGCAATTTTGTAACCTCCTACTGCGAAGTTTCCAACAATCAAGGCTTATTGTAATGGTATGTTAATTTGCAATACAAAGAACAAAATCACTGTTAAAAAAGTGATTGGAGAAATTCAATCATTCTAGTGACAGTCACTAGAGGGCAGGAGTGGGAGAAGATGTATTTTTTCACCATTGACACATTCATAGTTGCTTATCATATAAGTGTGTGTCTTGAAATCTCAGTGATACTGTTATGACCTTGACATGGGATATGGACAGCTGCAGGAAAAGGCTTCTTTATGTACACAGTATTGGAAAAGCGATGGAGACATGCTCGGACTGTTTTATTACAATTACATTCTATGGCACTAACTATTAATAGTAAAAAGTGATCCAGACTGGATATTGAATGAGAATAGTAGCCCACTGGGCAATGAGGCATGAAATAATAAGCAGACTGGGTGTTTAGTTTTAATTCCCTGTGGTGATTTACATCATTCATAAAGGATGCCCTTTAAATTGGAATGATACCATGTCGAGAGGCTTGTACTTTAATATTGGTCATCTCATGGGAAGGAAGTAGTTAACGAATAAACCATTTTTAAGCCAGTGGCCTGTGAATGTGTAACACAGATATAGTTTAATTTAATGTCCAATCCTTTTATTGCATCTTTTAATGCAACATTTGTCATTGCTTAAAACATGAAAATCAATAGCAAGATGAATATAGCAGTGTAAAATAGCTTGAGGCTTGTAGGTGATTGAGAAAGATAAGAAGAGATGTGGAGCAGTGCTAATGCATACAATGTGCAGGCAGCAGGCAAGCAATACACTCAATAGCCTCCTCATGTTCTCTGATTTCAGGATGCCAGCAGAGCTCGGGGCCAGTGAATCCCTTTCCCATGCCAATGCCTGGTTCAGCAAGTTTGGGAGGACAAGGAGGGGAACTGCTACCGCACTTCCTTCTGGAACCCGAGGATGTTTTTATTGTGAAGAACAAGCCGGTGACCCTGAGCTGCAAAGCAACCCCAGCCACGCAAATCTACTTCAAATGCAATGGAGAGTGGGTCCACCAGAGCGACCACGCGATTCAGCACAGTGCAGACCGCAGTACGGGTAATAATACTAATATATATTTCCACTAATATGATGTTGATAATAGTCACAGGATCTCCTTCTGTTAAAGAGGTTGTCCGTTTTATTTGAGGACATTTTTTTAAGAAACTGATGGCCCTATTATTTAAAAAAAACTTATACTCACCTCTCCTCTTACCTCGGATCCAGCACTGCGGTCATCCTCTCTCTCTGTCAGAGGCGTCACGTGAAGCTACTGGACCCTAGTGCAAATAGTGAAATGGAGCCCCTCAGTTACCATGTGCCATTTACAATACTGTGGCAGGAGGGCTTTTGGGGCCCCTTCAGGCTGTAGGACCCAGTAGCGACTGCTACCACTGCACCACTATAGCTACGGCCCTACTCTGTGTGGTTACGGACAAACAGGATGTCACCGCTGCAGCCACTGATTGGCTAAAGCAGTCATGTGTTATTTATTGACATCACTATCCAGAGCGCTGACTTTCAAATGGTGACGTCAGGCAATGGGACGTGACTGCTACAGCCAACCATCAGTTAGTGGTGATGTCCTGTTCAGACTGAGCAAGGAAGTAAACAGAAGAGAGATGAAGAGGGAGGACGGCAGCAGCACTGGATCTGAGGTGGGAGGAGGTGTGAGTACAAGCTTTTTTTAAGTTTAATGGGGCATAAGTATACTAAAAAAAAATATTAAAATGAATCAGAAAACCCATTAAAAACTGCAAGGGATAATATATACACAGCAAAGATGCAGCACATTTTTTATTCAGATTGTAGGTGAAAAATCCACAATGGATTACAGTACCTGGCAAAGGGTATTCTCACCACAAAGATTAGCTTTAAAGATGTAGGCAAAGACAACTATTACCAAATACATTGATGTTGTAATTTTGCTTGCCTTTAGAGTTAGAGCAGTTCTTATCACCTGTTTGTGTACACAAGCTTCCATGGGTTACAAACCATCTCTCTGTGCTCTATTAACCCTTTTTGGGATGGTAACTTCACTCCTTGTTGTGTCTTATCAGTAGAACAGGAGCTTGTTTAGGTTTCTTACTGACAAACTTTAACTCTTTAGAGCTCTGTAGTCTCATGCGCTGTTGTTTAAACCCTTTTGTTAGTAGTGTTCCTCTAACAGGCTCCACTAGGAATAGTCAGTGAAATGTCAGTCACTGTTGTAGAACCACCCACAGCCTAACCAGGGCATGGGAGCCTGAAGAGCAGACTCTGTGAAACAGCATGGTGAGAATTCCCCTTTTATTCAAATTTTTTCTACACAGAAGCACAATGCAGATTTTGAAGTTCACAGAAGGTCAATTTATGTTGTGGATTTTCACATAGACCTTTGAATGTAGAGGAGAAATATCTAAAGAGAAACACATGGAGCAAATTTGTGATGGATTTTTACCCTATGTGTGCACCTATCAAAAGGTTGGGTTTACATATATAACAGTTGTGATTAGTTGCCAGCTGTTTATGCCTAAAGCCAGAATCTATGGATGACAATGGATGACTTTGTACCAGTCTGGTGTCCAAAGATGGACATAGCCAGAGAGAAAAATACTTTGAGTAATGTTTTTCTGTCAATTTCACTCCAGCATAAACTAAAGACATGACAGGAGAGCTGGAGATAAGTGAAGAGGGAATGCAAAGTGTGGAAATGCCACTTAACACATGAATGCACTTTTATGCAGTTCTGCTGCATGAAATCTATATCATGGACCTGACCATAAGTAACATACTTATCGTCAGGTCCACAATATAGTTTTCATAGGAGTTCTATAATACTGAATTTTCAGACACATTATTTAAACATGCTTGATAAAGACTACATATTGGAGTCAAAATGTTGGGTTTTTTACAGAACTGCAAAGGAATTGAAATTTTTTCTATATACCCTATGTTCCTCTTATCTGGTTTATGTTTTAGCCATAGAATCCTAGTTCATAGATCAGATATACTCACAAGGGTAGAATGACAGACAGCAATAGATATCATATTTGTCAAGTTATTTACCTATTTTCCTATCAGTCCTTAACTACAAAATGGATAAATGATTAAACATAGAGAATGTTCTTTGTTTGAAATTGAAAAACTTGAATGAAAAAGGATATGCTACCGGGAATCTTTACATTAATGTAGCTCCATTGTGATGGAAGATATGTGGCCATAAAACCCTCACATCTGAATAAAGGGCAATACCACTTGATATGCACCAGTTTTCTAGCACAAAAACATTGCACATTTCTGTGCAAGCTGCAGATTGCAACAAAATTTGTGACTTTTTAGCCTTTTGACACCAACCCTTCTTAAACTGAGTAGAACTTAGAGTGAGGACATGTATGATTTTTGCACCCAGGCACTTTTGCGTGCATTTGTAGCATAGAATGTGCCTGAGTCTATGAACCTGTTCTACTGCGGGTCATAGATTTAGCGCTTTCTAGCTACAAAGCGACACTTCTGGCTCAGGTAAAGCACTTTAAAAGTGCTCTACCTGTTCCAGCAATAATGAGCCTAGATTTGACGGAGTGAAGCTATAAATGTGTAGCTTTGTTCAGTTGTAGTGCGATACGCCTCCAGCACGCCCCCCAATCTCAGGCGCATTACAAAGTGCCGAGGGCGCTCTGTAATGTACCTGATATAGGAGTGCGCCTGGTAACAAATATAGCGTACAGCCCCGCTCATACATGTAGCCCTTGATGTATTAAATTGTATTTGTTCTATGAGAGTTCCAAACACAGTTCTCGGGTATACTCAAAACTCGCATACAACAGAATGGAGAGCCATGCGCAAACACAACCGTCTCTCCATTCTGAGTCGTAACATTCAGGGTCCTGTTCCCAAGAAAAGTGTGAGTCCCAGAGGAGGGACCTGCACCTATTTGACTTTGATGGCATATATTAGCATCCATAGCCCTTTAAACAAAGTATAACCTTACTATACATTACAGTATTGCTATGTATTATCTCTGTTACACACAGGCTGATAAACTCTGACTCCGGCAGGACCTAATAGACTTCTGTATTTGGCAGAGTCAGAAGCCCAATATTTGTTGTTTTTACAATGTGTGACAGAGAAAGCCCCATTCCTCTATCAACCATCTAGATGCTGCAGCCACTATTGACTGTTGTATCTAGAGAGTTAAATGTCTGTGATGGATGCTCGCTGTGATTCATGCTGCTGAATTGAAAGTCTGCTCCTGCTATGTATGGTGTGGGCAAAGCATTAAGCCCTCACCATCTAAGCTCCTTATATGCAAACTTTCCTGAGGGTCTGCGAGGACTTTCCTTTCTGCAGATAAGTTTTCAAATATATCTTACTCCAGTGCTGTTTTAATTAAAAATGACATCAGGGCTATAACTAGAATGCCAAGGGCCCCATAGCAAAATGGAATAGGTTAGGAACTGAAACAGTAGCATAAATGGCAATAATGAAAGGTATGGATAATTGCACCATATATTACTAATCCCATAGTAGTACTGGTAGATAGGATTAAAGGGGTTTTGCCACGAAGTAAAGTTGATGTGTGAAGTTTGAAAATCAAATAATAAACATTTTCATCATTCATCATTATTAAAAATTCTGTACTATTTTTGTTTTAGCTGCTCCTTTGTGATCCATTGTTTACTGCTCATCTCCAGGGGATACAACCAGGGCTGCGAGCTCCTCAGTCCTGGTCGCACATGCTCAGACATCACCTCTCTTCTCAGGTAGCTACTGAGTGTTCAAACCCCAGGTGCTGTCATTCTACTCTTGTCCTTTGGACTAAATAGTAATAAGTCAAACAGTGCAAATAAAAAAGAAGCCTCAATGAGGTATGTGCAGTGATAAAGAGGAAAAAAATCCAGAGGTTAAAGAGAACCTGTCACATAGATTATGCCCCCCTTGCTGAGGACAGAACAAGCTAGTGTCAGACCTGCTGTTTCCAGCACTGTGTCCCTTATTCTGTAAGATGCTGGAGTTTTCGTGTATTTAATGCTCAAATCTGCAGTTTTCAGCCACAAGAGTCATTTGAAGAGTCATTCAGAGTCAGTTTTTTTCAAACCCCGCCCACCTGAGGTTAGCCCCGCCCACTTCAACTGACAAACCTATTACTTTGAATAGGTAGAAACATGTGAATAACAGCCAGTGGGCAGGGTTAGCCTATGGTGGGCGGGGCTAACACCTACTCATGAATAAGATTTGAGGGTTAAATACTCTAAAACTCCAGCATCTTACAGAATAAGGGACACAGCGCTGGAAACAGCAGGTCTGACACTAGCTTGTGCTGTCCTCAGCAAGGGGTGCACAACCTATGTGACAGGTTCCCTTTAAGTTCCTGCAGGGATTTGAACCAAGGACCCTTGTGCTGTAAAGCAAAAATATTACCTCTGAGCTGCAGTGTAGCTACTTACAATTCTATACATAAACAGACCTTTCTTTGACTACAGAGAGGAAAGGTATGGTGATGTCATCCTGCAGGGTCACATGATATGCAATTCAAACAAATTACACACGCCCCCTTCTGAGCACACAGAGCTGAAGAGTAGGATACAGGAGGTATGAAATGAGATTGTGGCAAAACCCCTTTAAGTCACAAATTTGTTATTCTCTGCAAAATTGTACAATGTTCTTATACCTGAGTGTGCCTTCTTATCATCTGGACCCCATAGAAGTTGCTTTGGCTGCTACGCCCATGACCGGCATACAATACGGCAGTAATTTCCCAGATAGTCTTTTGACAAGTTGTGATAATGATAAACTGTGCATTTGTATAATGTAAATTATTAAGGACTAGAACCGTTTTACAAACATTAAGATCGCAGAGTTTTTTAATTCACATTAGTGTCAAATGGTGGCTTTAGTTGCTTTAATAATTAACCACCACACATATACATGCTTATTATTCTGTGTCACAAGCCACTGCAGTCAATTAGCTTGTTTAGTAGGTCTAATAGGCTCAAGTGCTGCATTGGTTTACTGGGTTTACTGCATACACCCCGTCCTCCTCAGTGCACCTTGGCTGGCTGCGGAGCTCTCAGCATAGACACTACATTAGTAACAACATGAATTCTATGCACTATAGAAGAGAACTGTGGGCCACCCTCCCACTGAATACACTCACCACCTCCATCCACCTCTCCCTCCCTTCACAATAGGCAGAGGAAGACAGAGGTTCATGGCTTCGCACTTGACAAATGACAGTAACTGGGAGACATGCCACCAGCCGCTGCGTTTTTACTTTATCATATTTCACAATACTATACCGAGGAGAGAAGAAAAAGGAGGGAGGGCAGGGGAAGTAACAGGTTTTTGTTTTTCTCTTTTGTTAATTAATTAAACTCCAAATAGGACTATTCTGCTACTCGTTTGTAATGAGCTTAGAACAAAAGACAGACAGAAAGGAGATAGGCGTAAGGATATAGAGCGCGGCAGCCTCCTCTTGCCTTTTTCTTTTTAAGGCAAGCTATCCATGAACGTAGACTAGTTTGCCTGCACTTGCTTGATAAACCTGGACTCTTTCATTAATGCAAAATTTGCAGAAAATCAGAGCAGTAAATGGTTGTTCCTTATATTGGACAACTGCCAGTGTTCATATTATCCTGGAGAAACCATTACTTTTATTGCTTCAATGTATCCTGGGTAAAAAATGAAGTAAATTCACAACTATTCTAAACCCTACGATTTGTGTATACAGTTCCTATGTGATTCCATGATTATACAGCCTGCAGACAATAATATATAAGTATAAACATGAACAGGATTACTGAAATAGCGGTATATTCGGACCGATACTGTACCAGAAGGGTATATTTGGTTTAGGCTTATGCTGATTTTATGATTGTATGTAAAACAAGCATAAATGTAGAATAAGTCTAATATTCTATACTACAAGGCTGCTCCGCTCTTGTTATTGCTGCAGATCCCATATTCTGGAGAAGACGCTGTGTACACATGACTTACTGTAGCCGTGTCACAAAAGAGAACTGCTGATCAACACACTTTTTGTTTTTTTATGGATAAATACAGAGAAGCTGAACATATACGTTGTCACAAACATCTAACTTAATGGTAATGGATGCCGTGATAAGAAAGATCTATTTTTATAGGCTTTTATCCCATTTTTTCAGCAAACTACAGACTAAAGCTTTATAAATCCCCTCCAGTTTAAACCCTGTGGTGTAATCATCATTAATCCCTTCTAACAATTACTATACTATGCCAGTGTTTTTTTTTTTCTTTTACTGCACTGGCAACATAGAAAAGATTTTACAAGGGCAATGAAGACCTGCTGAGAGTAGCATTGCTTTATGATTATGGAACAGAGGATAAGCTTCTTCTGAATTCCATTGCTGCTTTAAATGGAGTTGCAGCTCTTCTTTTAAAGAGAAGGAGCAATAGGTGTAAATAGATACACAAAGATGTTTCCCTTAATAAACCAAAAAATACATATAAATCCTTAAAGGGGTAAGTCCCATTTTGGGAGATTTCTCATTCAGTGGATCGCAGCTACAGTAGCAACTAGTGACCGGCAAACAGAATTTTCCGAAATGGGACTACCCCTTTAAAGGGGTTGTCTCACTACAATGATTCCTTTTTATGTTAAAGATCTTGGAAAAACAAATCACTTTGCAATATATGTCCATTAACAGTGTCCTACCTATTCTGAGATTTCCCCTCGAATAGGCTGCATCAGCTCCTTAGGTCGCTATAGCTCCAGACCTGTTTGATCTCTCCTGATAGGCTGCTATCACAGGTCACTATAGCTACAGACCTGGCTTCTACTGCAGCCTAGTAGAAGCCAGTAAACACGCCCCTGAATTCAAAATGAAACCAAGAAAACAGGACTGAGGTGATAAATCAATGTAGTGAGACAACCCCTTTAAGGCAACATAGTTTTATTCCAACTTTAAGGGCGTGTTCACACTCAGCACAATTTCTGTGGAATCTCTGCAGGTAAATCTGTGACATCTAATCTGTATCAATTCATGCAGATTTGTATGTGGATATAAAGAGTGTGAGAACGGTACAAAATTGCTATACTCCTGTCCCCAGCATTCCCATGGCAACATGTCTTCAGTCTTCTGGTCTTCTCTGCACAGCCAGCCTTAAAGGGGTTGTCTCACTACATCACTTCATCTTACTTCAGTGCTCTTTTCTCAGATTCATTTTTGAGTTCAGGGGCTTGTTTACTATAGCGACCCGCTCTGGCAGCCTATCAGGAGAGGTCAAACAGGTCTGTAGCTATAGTGACCTAAGGAGCTGATGCAGCCCATACAAGAGAGGATATCTAGGAATAGATAGGACACTGTTAATGGACATATATTGCAAAGTGACTTGTGTTTGCAAGATCTTTAACATAAAAAGCAATCCTTGTAGTGGGACAACCCCTTTAAGCGATGATGTCACATCCCATGTAACCGCTGCAGCCAATCCACAGGGCTTCAGAAGTCACATGGGACATGACTTCATCATTGGAGAACAACTGTGCAGAGACCGGGAGACTTGTCACCATGGGAACACTGGAAGTATAGTGCTTTTTTTCTGTTCTCACGCTCTTTATCTCCGCATACAAATCTATATGATTTTGTAAGGAGTTGTTGTTGTGGGTTTACCTGCAGAACACAGTAAGATTGCTGTAGACATTTTGCACCAATTCTGCTGTGTGGGAACATACCCTATGAGTGAATTCACACACAGCAAAAATACAGCAAATTTTACCTACATACAGTCTCTGAGATGGGATTTTTCTTGTTGTCATCTCTAAAGAGTTTTTATGTTTTATCCAATCCTATATAGGTGCTGGACTTTCCATTTGTCATTCATGGAGACAAGTGTCATTATGTAGGAAGTGAAAACACATAACGGCAGGCTTTTTCAGATCAAGGCAATGCAATACTTCTTACTACTTGGAGCAATAGAAAATGTTTGCAAAGGTTTGCATAGTCTTTAATGACGGAATACTTAAACATACAGATATGTGTTTATATACACAAATACACACAGTTGAGTCACGTTATTGTGGCCACTAGCTAATATTCTGAGTAACCGCTGTGTGCAGTATTTACAGCAGCTGGACCGGTTGGGAATAACTCAATAAGGTCCTGCTAGGTTGTCACAGGTATCTGGAGCAATGCTGACTGCATCCCATAGCTGGAATCTATAGAGCAAACACAACTATCAGGGTCATCTCAAAGGTTCTCAATTGGGTTCAAGTCTATGAAGTTCAGAGGCCAGAGTCATACTTGAAATCTTGGAAATGCTCTTCCAACCAGTGTTGCATATTTCTAGCCATGTGGCAAGTTGCATTGTCTTACTGAAAAATCCCTTCCATCCAATTGAAATCAATCAGCATGTATGGGTTTATGTGATCTTCATGAGTGAATTCATACATAAGGTGCTTGAGAGTGCCTTCCACATGGATGTGCATGCCCAGAGAATGCCACAAAAACATTCCTCAGACCATAACACTGCCACAACCAGAATTCTTCCAGCAATGGTTGCAGGGTTTTTGTTTTCTTGCCTGACACACCACTATCCATGCAGTCTATGAAGCAAAATACTTAACTTTTATTGGAGAAGACAACCCTTTGCCACTCAGCAGAGATCCAATTTTGATACCGCCATGAAAATTGAAACTTCTTCTGCCCATGTGACTTCATCAGCAGAGCCCCATACTCAGTTTCTGAGCATAACACTAGGTAGGGTTCATTAAACTGTTGTTTTAGACACCTATCTTTTAGTCCCTGGTTCATTTTGGAGGAAAGCTGCTCCATTGCCCTCACATCCCTTCATAACCAAAATTCACCTCTTACATCAATGGCATATGGTGCTCTGCAGTTTCCATGTTGCTGATTCACAATGATACCATTTGTTCACTTATAACTCACTTTCACCACAGCAGCACACAAACAGTTCATAAACTGCGTAGTTTCAGAAATACCTTTACTCTAGGCCTAAAAGCCAGTAATCATCCCTGTCTGCAACTCTGTGTGCAGACAGTCCATCACACACCTTATATACCCACCAGCTCAAGTCAGCTCATGACAAATGTCTCCCTTCACAAGCTATGTTCTGCCTAACTTGAAAGTAGGAGGTGGTCATAATAATGTGACTTGTGACTTGACCCTTGACTCTGAACAAACGTATAGCATATATATATATATATAGTATATTATTAATATATATATATATATATATATATATACACACACATTTATTTATATATATATACACACACATACAGACATACAGGTATATATACACACATTTATATATATACATATATATATATATGTGTGTGTGTGTGTGTGTATATATATATATATATATATATATATTATATATATATATCATATATATATATATATATATATAAAACCATAAAGATTATACTAATGGTACAAAAACATAGAAGATAAAGGACTACCACTACTACCACTACTAGCGGGACAAGTTTCTAGGTAGCCCAGTATTACTCAGACATATTGGTTGGTGCTAGAACTAACAAGTCTTTAACTTCAGTCAAATGACATTAGGCAGATATAGCCAAGCTGCTTTCTTAGGATAGATAAGCTTTTTAGACTTCTAAAGGCAATTTTTTTTTCAGTACTTCAAGCAATTCACTGAAAGCACACGGTCCCCCAAAAACAGTAGTATATTAAACACTAAACCATGTTGGGTCAGAAGTACATGTTGAAGATAGTCCCCGTTTCTTTATTTTTTTTTGACTCAATAAGACGTGTATAAAGAAAACTATAAATTGGATTGTGTGATTGTTGTGGTAAGACTCTTCCTAATCCTGCGAATACAAAAATCTCTCTCATTTTCTACTTTATTCCTTTTCACAAATCCCTGTTATCCCCATTTTCTGGCTCACTTGCTTGCTTACTTCCTAGCTTATGGCCCTGTAAAAAGTTAATTTCAGCATCCTGTTGAGGTTGACCTAAAGGGTCTTGACACTCTCATCTCTGATGTTACAAGGATATATATTTACCATGACTCCAAAATAATCAGTGTACAGGTCATAGGGGCACTAATCCTTCTCATGTCTTGATGAAACCTTTTTTGTGGGCCAATACACATGTACATTAGTTGTGTGCAATGTCATGCTTTTCCTTGAACTACAGAAAGACGGAAATATACAACTGCTTACTTCTATTCCAAGATGTAAAGAGTATTTTTCCTGTATGCTGTTTCCAAAAAATCTGTTGGGTTTGGTACTATAATATTTTTAGCCAAATGTTAAGAATTCACTTAAATAGCTTTTAAAACAATGGAGGCTTGAATTTGGTCAACGTTTCTGCCATCTTTTATGTGGCACTAACCACTCTATAATAGGAAAATTCAATGATGTCATGGTTTGTAGGCATCTATACAAAACCATACAAAGGGAAGGGCATGTCTGCCATATCTTGTAACTAATATTATAATATTACCTAGATCTGACAAGTAACAAAGTAATAGTCACCAGAGATATATGTATCCAAACACAAAGTAGTACAATGTAGCCCAGTAGATCTTAGATGACCGTAGCAGTGGTGAGTAACAACATGGTTGCTGTGATTATTTTATTTATATTATTTTTATTTAAATTTATTTATATTATACTATTATTATTATTATTTATTTATATAGTCCTATTAGGTTATGTTCACAGGGCGTCTTGCATCCGTGTGAACATACACTTTTCAGATGCATCTCTGGAACCGACAGAACGGACCCAGAGACGCATTTAACAATTAGCATGTGAGATTATCACTGCCGGCAATGAGGAACACGCAACAGCGTTCACATGAGAGATCGCCGCTGCGTGTTTGCATCGCACCTGTCGGTTCCGTCTTGCGCATGTGATCAAAGAAATGACATGCAATTCTTTGAAAGACGGACCTGACAGGCGCGATGCAAACACGCAGTGCCGATCTCTCATGTGAACGCTGTTGCGTGTTCCTCATTGCCGGCAGTGATAATCTCACTGCTAATTGTTAGATGTGTCTCTGGGTCCTTTCTGTCGATCATACCCTTATACTCCAAAGCGCTGAACAGACATTGACATGCTACTGTTATGGTTTCTTTAGGGACTGATTTAAATATTCAGTACTGTGAAGACTGTAGCCTCTAGTTCAAGAATTTTAACTGGCATGTTATTAGAAATTGCTGTTCCAAATCCTAATTTTATGGCCATTATGTGCAAATATTGTTGACTTTTATGTTACTCCTTATTTAAGAATTAACAAGATACATAGGGTGACATGTATGAATGGGGCTGGGCCAGAAGTCTGGTGTCTTTTCAGCCCGAAAACTGCTGCAGCCCAATTCACTATATTTTTACATAGCCTGTACGCCAGTATCAGGCGCATTACAGAGCGCCTGCAGCACTTTGTAATGTCCCTGATTCCGGGGGGCGTGCGGGAGGCGGGGCGCACTACAATTGTATGAAGCTACACATTTATAGCTTCTGTACGGCAATTCCAGGTGTACTACTGCTAGAACAGGTAAGCCACTTTCAAAGTGGTATACCTGAGCCTGAAGTGTCGTCTTAGTGCTAGAATGCGCCTGATTTATGACCCATTGTATAGCAGGTTCATAAATCAGGCGCATTCTACGCTATTATAATGCGCATTAAAATTGGCGTTTAAATGTCAAAATTCATAAATGTCGCCCATAATTTTGTTATTTCAGGACTGTATTTAGTGCATTCTTCTTAAAGAGCTTTCCCATCTAAGTAAAAAGTTATTTAAAAAGGTCCCAGCCCCCCCCAAGGAAAAAAAAAAAAAAAATTTTCACCTTCCCCTGATCACTGGTTCCAGCGGCTCATCTCCCCGGTCTTCTTTTGACATGGCGTCACTAAACAGGACTTCACCGCTGCGGCTGTTGATCATGTGTCCCTAACTGTTTACTTCCAAATGATGACGCCTGCAGTCAATTAACCACCAATCTCCATTTTGAAGTGACGCTTTATCAACAGAAGTCCGAGGAGACGCGCCGCAGGAACCTGAGACTGGGGGAAGGTGAGTAAAAAGTGAAGGTTAGGCTGGGACCTTTTTAAATAACTCTTTACTGAAGTGGACAAGATTTCTTTGTGACCAGCAATGAATATAGAATATTTTTCAGGTTTTTTTGCCTAAAGTACATTCTGACTAAGTGATACCCACACACCAGTTACAATCTGTCTCTACATTATATGTCAGAGGAAATTATGAGAGCTAGCTTGTCCATTTATCACTTATCAGGGAAAACGCCCATCATCAAAACTGAACATGGTGGATATTTACTGTATTTTCCGACTATAAGACGCACCTGCCCATAAGACACATCTAGGTTTTAGAGGAGGAAAATTGGAAAAAAAGAATTTGAAGCAAAATGTCCGAGATGAAGAGTGGTTTTTATTGGTACCATTATTTGGGGATATGAAATTCTGACAATTTTTTTCTTCTATAGTGTAAAGCGTACAGGACAAATGATTTATATTTTAAATAAATCGTATTTTCTGGCATGATATGTTGAGCTTTTTTTTTTTTTTTATCGAAAAATTTTGAAATCGGCAAGGTTTTTAGGGTGATCAAAATTTCCCAAAGATCATGCAAATTAAGGTTAAAAAAGTGCTATTATTAGACGGCCTTTTTCGGCGCTTCTGTAATTTTTGGGGGCCGCAAATGAGATTACGAATGGCAGGGGGGGATGTGTGTGCACGTCATGACTGGGATGTGTATGGGTTTCGATTGGCTGAAAAATCACATGACCTCGTTTTACTAGAACAGGTTTTCCTTTTTCAGCTTCAGTGTCTCTCGCATCTCATAGGGGGGCCTGCGTTTGCCCGTGGCCAAACAGCTCAGCGAAAATTAGCTATTTTGCCAGAGAAACCTCTACTATTAGCTGTTCCTTTCCAAATTTTGTTAGATTAGGGATTTACCATTTTATGTAGTTGCAGAGAATTTTAAAGCAAAAAAACCATGTAAATTCACGGCGGTGGGAGGGGGGGGGGGGGCCCGCGGGCGAACCAGACAAGCTTATCTAAAAGAACAGGATAAAGTTTTTACCCAAACTTAAATGTAGACATTGGGAGTTGGAAAATCTTTTTTATTAAAAGTTTGCTATTGAAATTTTCCTGGATATTGGGCAGCCTGAAAATTATATTGGAAAACATAATTTTAGTAACTGAGGTCTCTTTGTTAGCTGCAAAACTCCCCTTTTATTATCGTATACATTTCAATAGGGGTTTAATTTTACCCTTCCCCGTGACTGTTGATAATCCCCCTTGCACTTAAATTACAAACCAGCAATCTTGTAGTGCAAGGGTTTTTTGCTGCCAAAAATAGTTTTATCGTACGAAAACATCACAGTTACGTGTTTTTTGACTTTTTCGCACCCCCCTGTTCATTGACGCAGCATCTAGTAAAAATTAAAACAGCAATTCTAATTTTACCACAGGTGAATTGAAAGGTGCAAAAAAAACCCTTTATTAATCAAAAAAACAGTTTCGTGTTTTTTGACTTTTGCGCACCCGCTTGTTCATTGACGCACATCTACGTAAATCTTAAACAGCAATTCTTATTCA